>JAMZAV010004393.1:0-54627 GCA_024449915.1 Sweltsa coloradensis
GGCGGGCCAATGAGCGATCAGTATTTTAAATTCGGGACCGCTGATTGGCTGCAATCCATCCGCCAGTGACGTCAGCATCTCCTTACTTGCCTCGGAGGAACAGTAGAAACAAATATAAGGCAGAAAAGACGCTGCTTTTGAGTAAGCTCGCGGCCGCTCGACCGGTTTCGGAAGCCCTCGTTACACGTTGCGATCACATGCTGTACGGTGAACGCGATTTGGGAGTTCTCTTTCTGTTTCCCCTACGTAAAAAACCTTCACGAAAGAGTAGGCTATATAACCAACAATGAGTGCGAGTGTAAGTTTAAATGTAAGTGAACTTCGAATCAAGTTTTTGTGTCATCTTCTCTCGAAGAAAAGTAAGCGATTAAGAAGAATGGAAGACAAACGTAGTTATTGCAGCTAACGCAGAAAGGAACAAGTAGGCTAATGGTTCTTCGTACAGCCCATTTCTATACAGACATTTGGTTGTGAGCAGGTTAACACGATTTACTGTGTTTCTTGTTTGCTGTTGTTGTGGATTAAGGGCGTGTCAACCGTTATGTCATGTGTGTCCTCTATAACCTAAGCCTAAGCTAAGCTAAGCCTGATGTTGTGTAGGGATGAGGTGGTGTGGTGTAGGGGTGTGTGTGATCATGGAGCGTGGAGGTGCATGAGATTTCATTCATTGTAGTAGGCCTATAGTTAGGAACATTTGTGCTATTTCTTTCGCAGCACCCCCACAATATAATCCACCAGATGCCACTGACATTTGCACGAATTGTTGAATAAGTTTAAAAGTAGGTTTCAATTTTCGTAAGCAATTTTAGATCGCTTGCGTTTGTTATTTTATTCCGAGTCGTTGGTCATGGTGCGTCAACCATTTTTGACGATGGTGTGGGTATCCCTCGCCTAAACACTGCTTGCCTGGAAAAGCCTATAATGAATTTTTTATTGATACGGTTGTTTGTATTTTGTTACTGATCATTGTTGTGATTGCAATATTAGATTATGTGCTTTGATTTGTCATTGGATTTTCTAATTTTTTGTTCTATGAGAGTATAATAATATGCATGTTATACAGCAAACACCCTGATTTGTTTTAGGTTTACTGAGGGGTATATATTATTACGTTTTGGGTTCACGGCGCTACGCCGTATCGCATGATACCATTGCAGGTGTGCAATTGATAGGTTGGAAGCTTTAACAAGTAGACTACATCTTGGGGGTTTGGGGGCATAACCTCTGGGAACATTTTGTTCAGGGTAGTTAGATTTTGTTCAATTAAGATCGTGTTACTTAAAGAGCAATCGTGGTTAAATGCGTTTCACCATTATTTTTAGACTTTTACCGATAATTCCCCAAAGTAACAAGCGTACTTGTCTCCCACATTGGGTAGAGAATAATTGACTCACATCATATGGGCTCTTCATACATTTTCTAAAAATAAGGTAATCTCGTACTAATTATATTTGGGTTTGTTAGGCTATTTTTCATGACTGATCAGGTTTGCATTATTGTCACATCCATGCACACCGTAAAAACCACCACTGGAGTCTAGGGCGCTGAGGCCCAGATTTATTTTTATTTTTAACATTGCAAATGGTGTTTTTTTTACTAGGTTTTGCGTGATTTCGTTGATAATTTATAAAATGGTGAAGATTTTCAGTTTTATTGTCAGTTTACAAAACCTTGCCACAAAATTGTGCCCCCCCCCCCCCCCCGTAGTCTCGCCAATGCTTGTCAGTATAGTCCTAAGAACTTTGTCGACTATTTGTTCAATTAGAATGTCTTCATCACATAACCCGATACAAATATTTTGCTCTCCCACATTTTTCTTTGGGAATATCATACATTTAGTTTTCTTATTATTCATAATCAGATTATTTGATGTCAGCCACTGCGCCACTTCGTTAAAACTGACAAAAGTAGTCTTTTCTAATGTTGCGATATTTTCATGAGCAAGCATCATGTTTGCATCATTTGCATACAGAAACATATCACCTTCACTATGGCATGTCATTGATTAAGATATTGAAAAACAAAGGCCCTAGTATTGATCCTTGTGGTACTCCCAGTTTAATATATTTCCTCTCAGACTTAGTATTTATGTTCAAATGATCAGAAATTTCCACATATTGCATCCTTCCATGTAGACATAAAAATATATCCGTTGCAGTGCATTTCCCTTAATTTCATCTGAAAACAGTTTGCTTATCATTGTTGTCAAATGCTTTTGAAAGATCCATATAGAACTTGGCTATTTTCCTCAAACCTCAATCGTTATCCATCACTTTAGCGATGTCTTGTCTCGTAGTATGTAACCCCCGTTATTTTCACTAACCTCGTCCGTTTCCAATCACTTGAAGGTAATTTTGCCTCTTGCTTGTTCCTTGCAGCCGTTGTGATGATGCTCCAATGTTTGCCAAGAGTCTTCTTGTTTAAGGCTGACCATCCGTTCGTTTTCTTTCTTTGGAATCCTGACTCGAAGTCAGCACTGTTTTTTGGCCGCTTCGTCAGTCCCAAATAGGTAACTTTCACCAGATTTTGGCATGAAAACTAGATGACTTAATTACTGTGTATCAGCATTGGACACATCATCTATATGCTTTGGAAGAGGTGAATAGAGCTTTTAATAGCTTTTGGTGTATGAGAGTACCAGTATGTTATTCTTACATTACAAATTGGAAACGAGACCCCCTAGCGTGTCTACTTGCTTGTCCAGTTAAAGTGGCAAGTAAATTTAACTACCTATGACAACCACCAATCAGAAGCCTTGTAAATATTTACTTAGAGGATTAACTGGCAGATAAATTTGAACTAGACATTGAAATTCTCCACAGCTGTAGTAGGGGCGGTCGGTTGCTTGCCAGGAAGAAAGCAATGGCGCGAACAGTAGGCCTACATTACATAATGCCTATACATGCGAAGGCAGCCGTATCCAAAATGAAGATCTAAGCAACAAAAATCATCATCTTTAAACACCTCATGCGTAGGCCTACACTTGAACGAAATGATGACCAAATGATCTTTCAGTAACTATACGCATCCTGGAAATTAACAAGGTCGTTACCATGTAAAGCAATCACAGCGGTGGACGCTTAGAGCACAAAGGGGGCCAACCCTAACATTGATGGTGAAAAGTAGATAACATGAAAAATAAATATTTCACATTGCTGCATCGGATGGAGCGGTCCGTCTACGGCTACGCCTCCCGATTGTTCCGGCTGCGATGTTTGGCTTTAGACATGCTGTGACTAGAAATATGTTGACTACATGATCAACCTTCGACTTGAATGCATCGGGAATTGTTTTAACGAGGGTAATCGTGTTCCTCTTTAGATAACTATTTGTGTTTGTTTTATAGGTATGGTAGCCATGGCCATGTGCATGCCGCGGACTTTCTCTTTCCAAGCTGACCACCCCTTCGTGTTCTGTCTCCGGGAGAAACAGACGCAATCTGTGCTATTCTTTGGCCGCTTTTCCAGACCCAACTAGGTAACCGGGTCAAACAAGAATTTGCCATCATGGTACAATCGTGATAACTACTGTCTCATTGTGGAAAAGTTTACATTATCGGCTATCTAGGGCTACAGTCGTTCGCCCGCAGCCAAGCGCTCGCGACTTCTAGTAGGCGTTGACTAACTTGACCCTGTTTTCTCCTACCCGAATTGGGTTTTTTTCAGCTATCTGCACACGCCGCCCCGAAATATTTACAATCTTGAAACTCGGTATATGACCTGATAAGTGGTCCATGACCTACAAAAAAAAATCAGCTCGATCCGATAACCCGTTCTGTGTTAAAAAAAAGTGCCTCAACATGGTAGAAAACCTCCCGGCTGGCTGGTTGGTAAGTAAGCTAATTCTTGGGAAGAGGAATAAAAGCCTACATTAGTTATGTTTTAATGTGTTTTAACCCAATCGGCCTATTCTCATTTCCTAAACGACATTTTTTCAACCCCTTTCCCTAATAGTTTATATTATTTTTACCTTGATTTCCAGCATTCACCATGAAGGCACCTAATGAGTTATCAGCATGAAATTTGGCATAATGGTACATAATAATATGAAAAATAATCCTCCGAGAGGCAAACGATATTCCACCCCCAACACACCCTAAATCATCCCGTTAAATTGAAATAATTCATAGCTTTAACCCAAAATTGAATTTTTATTCAAATTACTTTTTAAAATTATGTTTTAATGTGTTTTAACCCAATCGGCCTATTCTCATTTCCTAAACCACACTTTTTCAACCCCCATCCCTAATAGTTTATATTATTTTTACCTTGATTTCCAGCATTCACCATGAAGGCACCTAATGAGTTATCAGCGTGATTTGGCATGACTTAGCCATCCGGGCTATGTTCTTACCAACTGAGCTATGCAGCCACCAATTTAATTCTTACAAAAGACGGGTATAATAAACTTTTTAATTTAATTTCGGTAAGAAATCGTTTCTTTATTTGCTTCACCCGAAATGTATTGATATCTAGTTACGTATTTAGAAAGTGAATCAAACTCCGTCCAAGCCGTGCGTGCGAGCAATTTAGATGGAAAATTACTTTAGAAAATTTCCCTCTTTGCTTCAATTTTCGTTTACAAGCATTTTACGTCTTGATATGAAACAAACAGCAAAAAGATGTGATATTCCCCCCAAATACAAAAAATTGTATAAAAAAATCGGCAGTTAAGCTCTCCTTCAAAAGTTTTTGGCTGTGAATGTTGTGAGATATAGAATTTGAGCCAATCTTTTCATTCTTCCTCCCTAGTTTCTCATTAGTAAGATCATTTCGCCTGTTGACGAGCGCCAAGCCAACCATTGTCGTGGTAAAAAAAGTAAAAATTTTAAACTCAAAATCATAAAGAAATTACTTGGCCATTGAATTTGGTTCATTACGAGAACTTTAAAAAGTGGCCTTGGCGCTCGTCAACAGGCGAAATGATCTTACTTCTTTTCAATGCGAAACTAGGGACGAAGAAAGAAAAGATTGGCTCAAATTCTATATCTCACAACATTCACAGCCAAAGACTTTGGAGGAGAGCTTGGCTGCAATTTTTTTTGTTTTTTACAAATTTTGGTATTTGGGGGGGTTACTACTTTCCGTCAATATAATGTTTTATATTTGTTTCTCAAGCCACGGCAAATAAAATTAAAGTTTAAATGGTCATTAAATGGAAGCATCTTTTTTCTGTTGCCAAGCTAATATAATTATATATATGTATTTCTCGGATGGCACGGACCCTCAAATGCTCGCGATTGCCCAGGCTGCGATGTTTAGCTTCGCCTCGTTGTATAGACATTTTGTTTCGAGAAGTATCTCTCAAGTATGATGAACCCATGAACAATCTATTAGTTGAATGCACCGGCACCGGGAACTGTCTTTATATTGACATCGCCTAACTCTTTTTTATTTATATTTGTGTTTTCTAGGCGTGAGACCCATGCCCGTTTCATGGACGATGCCAATCATGCCAATGACCTTCCAAGCTGACCACCCCTTCGTGTTCTGCCTACGGGAGAAACAGACGCAATCTGTGCCATTCTTTGGCCGCTTTTCCAGCCCCAACTAGGTTCAATAAACATCAATTATTTTATAACTTGTTTGTATCACTATTGTCAAGCTTTATTTGCAACATGACACAGAATTCCACAAGCAAAAAGTGTGTGATATTTAATAACTAAATACATTGTGTACCTATGCATATAAATATGATCATAATTTTCTCATGGGAGCTTTAAAACATTTCATCACATTGACAGCAAATGAGTATTTTCAAGTCTGTTTACCATAAAATAGTCGCAATTTTTTTAATGCTACTAATTACTTAACACTGTTGTTGTTAAGGTGCTGAAATTAAATGGACATTTATTGTTATACCCATTCTAAAATTGTAGTTGGCATTAAATCCATTGTTATTGTGCCATTGTTAATTACTAGGAAAACGCTTAAGTCCCGCCGCGTTGTTGGATGAGCGTAATTGGTGCATTGAGCTGCCATGTGTTATGCGGATTTTCTGTTGTTCTGTGAAAAGATCATTACTAAGTTGAAGATTTAAAAAGAAAAAAAAATTTAAATTAAATAAAAAATAAACTGTAAATTTTTTATTTTTTTAAATTAATCGTATATTTAAAAAAAGAAAAAAACGTAAAATTGCGATTTTCATAAGAAATAATTATTCGATAATGCTCAAATTTCACACGAATAAATTAATTCATAAAATTAAGGTTCTGTGAAGAACTTATTACAATCAGATGAAGCATGTAGGTGTTATAAGTCAAAGAATAGTTTTAAAAAAGAAAAAACTTGTAAAATTTAGATTTTCATGAGAAATAATTTTTCGATTGCGCTCAAATTTCACACGAATATCTTAACATTCATAAAATAATGGTTCTGTGAAAAAATCATTTTAAATCGGATATAGCATGTAGGTGTTATAAGTCGAAGAAATTTTAAAAAAATTGAAAAAATCGTAAAATTGCGATTTTCATGAGAAATAATTTTTCGATTGCGCTCAAAAACGTGGCACTTCTAAGTTCAGAGATTTCGAAGGTCTCCAGAAAATTTCTTCGCAATTGGAGTATTGGTTTAGCCGGAATCGTGTTAAAAAACAGCCAAAAATACAAAAGAAAAAGAAAAATAAACATTCCGGATTTTTTTCTCCAGTGTAGTGAAATGGAATCTTCGCTTCGCTCGCTACGCTCGCTACTCTCATCCAAAAATCCGAAATATAAAGTCAAAACAACTATAAACCTTCACTCAAGAAATGGCTCCTTACCGAGTCAATCTGCATAACCAATGTTATAAAACTCTACGTCATTTACAAAGACAACATAATAACCTGTGGGCTTAGCATTATACTGTTTCAAGGGCCATCATCACACTGAAGCAGATAAGTTAAAGAAATATTTAATTTTAATTTGTAGCATAATTTTAGCATAGGCCTAAGGAAGTATGTATCCATCTAATGCTCTTAGCAAGATATTCAAAAATGTAAACCTTCTCTTCACTATAACCTTTTCCTTTATACCTCGGCCTACCTAGAATACATGATAAGAACTAATTTCTAAGATGTTTTCTAATAGACCCATATTAATATTTTTAGCAATCATGTTTTGCTGACACTTTCATTTTATATTTTATAATGATTCAGTTAACAAAGTTAACAGTTAACAGTTAACTTAGTTAGTTACTAATTATTATATCTAAGATTAGTTATGTTCAGTTTAAGACACACCCGTCTATTTTTGCATAGGCAGAAATTTATGTGTACACACTTCAAAATTTGGACTATCCATGTACCACAATAATTGTAAAAAAACTGCCTTGGTAGCTAGGACATTGTCTACTTTTAACGTATACATTATCTATTGGAATGTCTTAATATTATGTGTCAATTTTTTTTTATTTTATAAGAGAAACGGTATTTAGTTCCTAAGAATACCAATTAACTGTACACTACCGCTATTATAATAAGAAAAATATGCTCCGCCTCAAGTACTACTCTTATTGGAGCATATAAATACCCAAAAGAACAACCATGTATAAAAACAATACGGAAAAATAAAGATCAATCAATCAAAATCAAATATATATTCTTAAATTAAAACCAAAGTTTAACATGAGTCTGAATGCTTTACCAATATTTGATTTTCTTATTTTTGTATGATATGTAAAAAAGAAATGACTAAGAAATAAAGAATACAATATAATACTTCTAACAATTTGATTATTATTTTTGAGAATTATTCTATTACCCATCCCGAGTCAACTCATAATGACTTATCCTTGTATAGTTTTACGTTTGGCTGCCCTCACGGCGTGGTGATTATTGTTCCGACTTGTTGTGAGTGATTTGTTTCATTGAGATATTTGTATACTCTTGTCCAATGTCCAATGTACAATAACAATTATCAAGTAACAATAGAAACTGACAATCATCTACAATCCCGAAAAAAGCACTTGCAAAAGTTTTGGTTTATTTGGATTAAGGACGCGTCAACCGTTAGATCATAATGCACCACTCTAACCTAGGGGGGGGGAGGAAGGGCCCATGCTGGTCAGAACCAGCCACGGGTAAGGGGAGGAAAGGGGGTTCTCACGTCGCGGTCGTCATTGTCTTCGTCATCGTTCGATGTGTCATTGTCGTCATCGTCGTCGAGGGGTCGTCAAGGGAAGGGGGCAAGGTCCACGACGACGATTGCCAGAGCTCGCCTCTATTTTCGGGGAGTAAAATACTACCCCTCTTACTAGCTGATGTTTGCGAGGTGGACTTTTTCTCTTGAATCGCCTTTTACGATTAGCAGAGCCATGCTCTGGGCCAATTCTACCCCGGGCCCAGTAATGATATCCCACGCAAACTAAAAACTTACAAAAAAGCTCATCCATCAACGCGACTAAAAAAAAACGTTTGCGAAGCTTCCTAGTTTATTTTATTACAATCGTATTTAATTTTCGTGCCAGCAATAGCCACCAATTTAATTCTTACAAAATACGAGTATATTAAACTATTTAATTTAATTTTGGTAAGAAATCGTTTCTTTATTTGCTTCACCCGAAATATATTGATATCTAGTTACGTATTTAGAAAGTGAATCAAACTCAGTCCAAGCCGTACATCCGAGCAATTTAGATGGAAAATTACTTTGGAAAATTCCCTCTTTCCTTCAATTTTCGTTTACAAGTATTTCACGTCTTGATATGAAACAAACAGCAAAAAGATGTGATATCCCCCCCAAATACAAAAAATTGTAAAAAAAAAAAAAAAAACGCCAGCCAAGCTCTCTTTCAAAAGTCTTTGGCTTTGGCTAACAGGCGAAATGATCTTACTTCTTTTCAATGCGAAACTAGGGACGAAGACAGAAAAGATTGGATCAAATTCTATATCTCACAACATTCACAGCCACAAGACTTTTGAAGGAGAGCTTGCCTGCCGTTTTTTTTTTTTTTTTTTTTTTTTACAAATTTTTGTATTTGGGGGGATACTACATTCCGTCAATATAATGTTTTATATTTGTTTCTCAAGCCACGGCAAATAAAATTAAAGTTTAAATGGTCATTAACTGGAAGCATCTTCTTTCTGTTGCCAAGCTAAGATAATTATAATATGTATTTCTCGGATGGTACGGACCCTCAAATGCTCGCGATTGCCCAGGCTGCGATGTTTAGCTTCGTCCTCGTTGTATAGACATTTTGTTTCGAGAAGTAGCTCTCAAGAACAAATATTTTGAACCCATGAACAATCTATTAGTTTATATTGACATCGCCTAACTCTTTGTTATTTTTATTTGTGTTTTCTAGCCATGGGATTCATGCTCTGTTCAATGCCGATAACTGTCTCCTTCCAAGCTGACCACCCCTTCGTGTTCTGTCTCCGGGAGAAACAGACGCAATCTGTGCCATTCTTTGGCCGCTTTTCCAGACCCAACTAGGTTCAATAAACATAAAATATTTTATAACTTGTTTGTATCACTATTATCAAGAAAAGAATTCCACAAGCAAAATGTGTGTGATATTTAATAACTTAATACATTGTGTACCTATGCATAATAATAATAATAATAATAATAATAATAATAATAATAATAATAATAATAATAATAATAATAATAATAATAATAATTTATTTATTTATTTATTTATTCTTAGCACACAATATTTTTACACAAATTGGCATAAACCACCATGAGCTAAATGCTCGCGCGGTGGCTAGCTCACAAATAAATACACAATCTCACTATCAGTGCCGCCATATTATATAATTGAATATTAAAAAAACATAAATATTTTGGTACAATCCAATCTTTACAACTTACAGATTTAAAAATTAAAAAATATAAAAATCTTTTCAAAAATACAAAGGTACACAATAAGTAAATGAACATTTATTATATAAAAATCAGACTCATTAACCCAATCTTGGGGATATTACAAACAATTTACACTTAAGACATTAAAACACCTTTTACGCTGCGTTTAAAACTAAGCTGGCTCATACTTGGGACAAAATCTGGCAGTAATTGTGAAATTTCATTGAAAGTGGCTGGCCCTTTATGTGCTAGCTGGTTACGGGTGTTTGTTAAAAATAATCTGGAACAGTCAGTAGATATATCTTCGATCTTCTTGTATTAAAAGAGCTGGCAACTGATGTATATAGGGCCGGACTACTAAACACATACGTTACCAGATTTAAAACATACAATTTGTTCAATGGTAAAAATGTTTAATATAGAATACATTGGGCCAGTAGAATCCATTTTTCTCATACGACAGATTGTTCGTAACGCAAAATTTTGCAGTGAAACTAATTGGTGCAACTTACTGGGAGATGTTCCTCCCCAGTGAACAATACCATACTGAGAATGCTCTGAAACAAGGCGAAATATAGCTGGCGCAACACATCCAACGGCATAATATTTTGAAGGTTATAAAATAAGCAAATTACATGCCTAAGTTTGGGTTGCAAATAACTTATATGAGCATACCAGCTAAGAGCAGAGTCTATAAAACACCAAGGTACTTAATAAATTCGCACCTCTCAATTTCACTACAAGTACATACTTCAGATACACAGCCAGGAAGATGGTATTTAATTATTTATAATGTTTGGTATAGCGAGATCCTCCTTGAACCGAAATAAAATGTATTTAGTTTTTGATATGTTTAGCACTAGCTTATTCAAACCAAAGAAATTTGACAACACTCGCATGTCTTCATTTATCAGCGCTTCGAGTAAACCGTACGATACAGCAGATAGAGCAAGTGCCGAGTCATCAGCGAAAATAGTTAATTTTGAATGCAGTCTTAAACTTGATAGCTGATTAATAAAGATGAGAAACATAACTGGCCCCAGGACAGACCCCTGTGGCACTCCATGGGTTATGATCCTTCTAGAGCTATGCACACCTTTAATCACAACCATTTGTACTCTATTTGACAAATATGATTTAAACCACTTTCCCATTACACCTCTGATGCCACAAGCATAAAGTTTATCTAGAATTAATTCATGGTTTACCATGTCAAAAGCTTTGGCTAAATCCAAATATACAGCCAACGTTTTTCGTCCTCTTTCTAATGAAGATGTAATCCAGCGTATATGATTATCAATCGCCATGTCACAGTTTTTTGTTCCGTAAAAAACCAAACTGATCAGGTGAGAAAAATTGTACAGATGACAAAAAATTTATAACCCTATTTTTTACGCATCTTTCCAAAATTTTAGATATAGTTGGAAGGATTGAAATTGGACGATAGTTGTTAACTTCAGATTTCACCCCTGATTTAAAAATTGGTGTTATTACTGCAACCTTCAACATAGGTGGAACAATACCTTTTGAGATGGAAAGATTAAAAAGATGTTTAAAAATAGGTACAAAATATACAATGTTTCTCTTGATCATACAAATGTTAAGTCTATCTAATCCTGCACTCTTTTTACCTTTCATACTCCGTATAATATCAACTAGCTCATACTCTGTAATTTCATCACAGCACAAGGTATTTTCAATCCAACTCAAGGGCATAACGTTAGGTAGCCTCTCCTTAAAGTTCACCTGCCGATCACTTTCCTCTAGAACTTTAGCTGCTACGCTGACAAAGAAGTTGTTAAAATGCTCAGCCACAGCTTGTGGACAATCATCTGCAGATACATTGTTTCCATTAATAACTATGTCTCTGATTTCATCACTGGCACTGTTTACTTTGAGCAGCTTATTTGTAACTTTCCAGAAATTACCCCCCTCAGATTTGGCTTTATCCAGTTCTTCATAATAATAATCAGATTTATCCCGTCGAATAGCCTTATCTACATCAGCACTTATCACTTTATATCGATGACGTAATAACTCATCGTCTGGACGCAGTTTTCAACAATTTATACAACTTCTGTTTTCTGTTTACTAGATACATAGTTGCAAGTGATATCCAAGGATGTCGCTTTCGGTTTTTACTATTAATTTTAATAACAACTTGAGCACTTAAAATAAGCTTTGCTAAGATTTGTTCAAATGATTCAAAGGAGCTGACAACATCAAAATTATATAAAACACTATCCCAATTTTGAGTGGTAAGATTTGCACTAAACAGATCGTCATTAATTATTTTAATTTCATCTTTAACTGTTGACAATTTAATTTACTTGTAACATGGGTCAGGGTGGCATGATGATCAGTAATTGCACAGTCCACTGCAGTGCAATCAAAACATAATATATTTTTTGTATTCCGAATGAATATGTGGTCAATACAGGTCATGGTTCCATTTTGAATTCGTGTTGGCGTATTTAAACAAGATGCAAACCCTTCCGAGTATAGCAAGTTCAGATAGTTGTTTGTTGCCACACTATCTGGCAGCCTACTAGTGTTGTCAAGTGAACGGAGAATGTCAATATTTATATCTCCTACCAAAATGTAAGGGTCACTGGCTCACTGCACTGCGCCAGGACAGGTTTAAGGTCGCTGACAAAATCATCAATAGATGAAACATTTGCCCGGCGATACACGGTGAGCACTGATAGCATCAGCTCTCCTACAAATAACCTAAGCATTATGCACTCAGCTGTGTCGAACAAGAATGGCTTCCACGTGAACTTCAGATCGCTCTTTACATAAACCACAACCCCGCCTGACCTGTTATCAGGCCGCGACTGTAATAACATGGTATAGTTAGGTATATCATAAAACCCCATTTCTTCCATACTAATCCACACCTCAGATAGCGCAATCACTTTGTACTCGAAGCCTGACGAGTTAAAATAAACAAGCAAGTTATTGAAGTTTTTCCTAAGACTCCGAATGTTAAGATGGAACACAAACTTCGACTCCTGCACCAGTCATTCTTGACTCACCTGTGCGACGGGCAAGTCTTCGATCGAGTTCACTCTAATTATAGGGGACTTCTCACTTTGACGCATGTAAACATTGCCATTTTTCACCCAGGCGAACTTGTACCCGCACTTACGCCGCGCTTGGCGAGCCTCCCAGGCCAAGCCACTCACTGTAGGGGTCAAATGTTCGTTTAGATAAATGCGATCATCGTTGGTGTCTGGTTTGATGTTGTTGTTTGTAACGACCTTGCGACGCTTACTCAACCACTCATCTCTCGTAGCCTTCTCATAGAATTTGACAATCAGTCGGCTGGTTTTGTTGTTGTTAATGCGGAACACATCTGACACATCTTGATCACTGCATTCCACATTAATCTCCCTTGCTATTTTCTTAACGATTGACCAATTATCGTCATTCTCACCAAAAGAGATACCCTGTATTTCTAAATTATTTTCTAGTCTGTCTTGTTCCAACCTGTTCACACGCAAAGTTAAGTTCTTTATTGCGACATCTTTCTCTTTGTTACTTTTAGTTAACACGTCAATTTTTGACATAAGAGATTCAAGTATAAGTTCGTTGGAATTAACTTTGTCCCTAATTTCTTTCACAACCGACAATAACTCTTCCGTGTTCTCCTGCTTCTCACCTGTCTTCCGGACTGGTTGCGAAGCGTTGCCCGTCTCGTCAGGCACGGGAGTCGAACCTCGGCAATCAACACATTTCCATGACATCCTCTCCTTGGCTGACTTCCTGCGGTACGTCGTCTCCCGCAACCCGGAACACTCAAAGTGGAAATTCCCTTTGCAATCGCCATAGCAGGTTACAAAGTCTCCACTGGCCGGTACCTCGTCCGTACAACGGGAACACCGCTGCATCGTACACACTCGATATACACTGTTATCGCTGAAGCGCGGAGCTATCACAAAACCCGACCGTCTCCGACGGCGACTGACTGAATAATAATAATAATAATAATAATAATAATAATAATAATAATAATAATAATAATAATATCATGAGTGCTTTAAAACATTTCATTACATTGATAGCTCATGAGTATTTTTAAGTCTGTTTACCATAAAATTATCACAATTTTTTAATGCGTCTAATTACTTAACACTGTTGTTGTTAAGGTGCTGAAATTAAATGGACATTTATTGTTTTACCCATTCTAAAATTGTAGTTGGCATTAAATCCATTGTTATATATATTCTAAAATTAAAACCAAAGTTTAACATGAGTCTGAATGCTTTACCAATATTTGATTTTCTTATTTTTGTATGATACGTAAAAAAAGAAATGTCTTCGAAATAAAGAATACAACATAATACTACTAACAACTTGATTATTATTTTTGAGAATTATTCTAATACCCATCTCGATCAACGTGATTTCTCCTTGTATAGGTTTACGTTTATCTGGCCTCACGGCCATTTGTTGCGACTTGTAATGAGTGATTTGTTCGATTGAGATTTTTTGTATACTCTTGTCCAATGTCAATCAGTATATTCGACAGGTTATACGAGTTTTCTTTACTTCGTACCGTTTAATTAGTAAATTCGTCTAATTTATTTTATTGAAACATTTTGTTCGTTATATTTTGCTATTTGTATCAGTATTTCAACAGAATACGATAGATGTTAATTACTTAAATAAATACATGTATAAATACGCGTCTCGACCCAAGTTGCATGCACTCTTGGTGGTTTCGCTAAGCTACGTCTAGTCTACTAGATAGCAAACAATCCAGGTTAACGGCGGTATTACAGAAGTTGGAAGTGGAAGTGCAGTGTTGCTTGTGACATCTACTCACAGTCACACATAGCCTACTCATGCCAAAGTGAAATCAAACCATCATGTGCTGGTTTATCCACTTCAGCATACTCTAGGTCCATGTTACAATATTGATACGGTAACACTTACAAGAAGTTTTGTAGTGGTTTACTAATCTAGTTGCTGAAATATTGACCTGTAGAATGGGTTTAAACAGTTTACTTTTTTAAATAGTAACACCAAATATTCTTTACGGAAGTGAAATCAGAAATTATTTCTGAAAAGTGAAGTTGAAGGTGAAGTTGAAGTTCACTAACCATTTTGAGGAACACTTTCTACAGAATGATTTAAAATGGTTTGTAGGATTCATAACACAAGCTAGAAACTGCACAAACGTACGGGGACTCCACCAGTAATGACAACTGGTGTTCAGTCCCAGGTTTAAGGCCTAAGGATGTTTATACACCCACCCTAGACGGTCACGGGCTAACTCGTGACTACTCCATATTGCCTCTCTCGTTATAGAAATCCTTTCCTTTTGTCATACGAAATATTCTCAACAAGAACTTCTTACGACTATAGTATTGTGTCCATTACCAGTGTCAAATTCGTGATTAAATGTTGCAGGTATGCGCTCTAGTAGCGAAGCGCGCGACTAGAGAATCGAGGTTCCTACGACCGCGCGCATGCTATTACATAGAGATTTGCGTTCGAATTGTGAGCGTTTGGTACCTATTGATATTTCAAAATATAATCACGATTGATGGTTTACTGCAAGAAATAAATCTTACGAAGTCAAATGATGCCTCAATCGTATCAGTATACATTTTCCAAAGATGGAGAAAACGATTTAAGTGAATGGCAGTTTTTGCGACAAATGTTGAGAATTGTGCGTTCTTATGGTAGGTTTTTTGATTTTGGCTGATGTATCATTTGTTTTAACACTCGACAACTATGAAATGATTTTAATCTGGCGATATGCTGATGTGGTATTTACTCTTGTAGTCAACTTTTACAACAGACAGAGGGTCGGATGGAATAGGCATATAGGCCCTAGATCTCATTTTAAGGCCTAGAATTTGCAGGTATTTGTATTGTACTTTGACAGCTTTTATGGTATTTGTTTATTACAAAGCAGGTTTAAATACGTATTTTAAAAACATTAACATAATACTCTTACATTCCCTATAGTATGCGATCTTTTTCACATATTATCTTAGTTATTTTTATTGTATGTTGCCTGTCCCATGAGCTGCTAGCCTCTATAATCTAGGATTTTAATACATCATTATTGTGAATATGCTTATATACGTCGACATAATAACGTAGACGAAATCACTGTCAAGTTGAATATAATTTTGGTTATATATTAATTTTGTTCACGTAGTTCAAAATAAAAATAGGAAATAGAGGTCACACAAATAAAGCCATGTCTCAATCTCGGTCTCAATGCTTCGAAATCGAATCGAGTTGCCCAATTTTATCTGTCATGGTCATTGTTATCTTATTGTTGTAATAATTGCGTGTATTTTGTACAATACTAGAGCTTTGAGATAAATTTATAGCCTCCTTATTAAAATGTCCATTGAAAAGGAAACTACAATATGAAACGAGATTGTGATGTTAGGCGTAGGCCTAAAGCTCTGAACTGGTGGATTGTCATATGTGAGTGCGTGTGTGTGTAGGGTGGGGGGGGGGGGCTATTTTATCATTTTATATTATTTGTATTGCCGCATTTTGTTTAAAAACCGTTTAAATGTGTGCGAAATAGGATAAATAAATAGTAAATAGTAATCGACCGTAAATCATAGCATGCATCATTTATGCATACAAGTGAAGTGCAAAAAGCGGGCACGGAAATTAGGAAAAACATAATTTTACAATAAGAAAAACATCTTAATTACACTGTGAAAATATTCAGGTTGTCCATTATAACGGTAGTATATTTTAGAACGATGCAAAGATGTTGTATCGTCTCAAAATACTGTTGATTGTTATACGCCGGCGTGTGGTAAACAGCGGCTGTACCTCGTTTCTCCGGCCATATTGCAAGAATCCGCGCGACGGTGGCGCGATCTCTTGTTACTTTTAATGTCGAATGGGTTTTATCAATCTGTAGATAATGTCCGTCGTCCCTTTGGAGACGCAGTCCTTCTCAATAATTGTCCACCTGGTGGCTTTGTTCGATATTATGGGTGGGGGTGGGGGGGGGTGGGTCTCATTTTTGTACTAATCTATAGTTGTCTTATGTAATTTTTTATGTACTACTACTTAGCGCTCAGGTAGCTGGATCAAGTGATGATCCGTGGCGGTTTAAACCAATACACAATATGTTTACTTTTGTTCTGTTTAGTAGAAGCTTTCTTGTGTTTCCGCTAAAAACCATTTTGGACAGATTTCAGTTTGCATGTAATCCTGCTAAAATATCGCCGAAGAACATGCTATACGTAGAGATGTGCAAAAATGGTTTTTTAAAGTTTGAAAATTCGCGCCTTAAAAATAAAAATTCGCGATTTGTCGCGATTTACCAAAAAACACAATTTTCTCATGCACAACTTAAAAAAAAATAAAAAAAAAAATGATTGATTGATTGATTGATTGATTTTAATGATTTAAAAGAAAAACAAGCTCATGAGAGTGAAGTTCAGAATCAGTTATTTTTTTAAGCTCAATTTCAGCATTCAGTTTTCAAAGTTTCCGACAGTTTTTACCAGAATTAATTTCGTCTACCCGGCACCTCCACCAAATTTACGAAATTATGCATTTTTTATGTGTCTTTTGATATGGATTTGAAGTATTTTGAGCTTACTCTCGTTCAAACGATTATTAAGATCTCACAATCGCGTTGTATGACCCGGCGCCTCCGCCATATCTACCAGCAAGTATTAATTTAATTTCGACTTCGACCCGGCACCTCCACCAAAACTTTGAATCCTTTTTTTTTTTTAAATTTTGCGACCTAATTCGCATTTAAGGCCATAATTGATAATTTTGCCACTAGTTCGCGGTATCAACTAAAATTTCGCAAAATTCGCGAATTGGAAATTGGTACCATTCAATCACAATTCATGAGATTCATGTGCAAACTGAATTTGAAGGGATTATTGCAACTTTAAAAAAATTCGCGAATTTTGTTGTCACCATTTTTGCACATCTCTAGCTATACGGGATAGGAGGCCATAGCGATGCACAGCTTGCTCCCCTCTCGTATCGCCGAGTGGTAATGTCTGTCTCTGGTCCGTGTGGCCTCGCAGCTCTTATGATGGAGTGCGATTGCTTGCCGAGGATACTTGATTTCGACGCAGATCGACCGTTCGTTTTCCTTCTTTGGGACTCTGACTCGAAATCTCCTTTGTTCTTTGGCCGCTACACCCACCCTAACTAGGTAGGCTAACCGCATGACTCAATAACATACCGGAGCCCAAATCTTGAAACATACGTGTTGACTCAAAACGTCTGCTCATAATGCCGACAGCTTATGGTTTAAATCGAATGTTAGAATCTTTGTACCAGCGTTGTGACATAAATTGATATTATGTCGTTTACTACAACACAATAGTGGACCAATGAAGATTAAAATATTCGTATTTTCAGTGTAGTGGCACGTATATGGAACATCTAGTGTGCACCGTAGAAACTTTCAAAAATGCTGTCCACAATAGATTTGTTGTTCTTGGGACAGGGATACAAATACGTTTGGGAGATGTCAAGAAAGGGGCATTTTGGTACTAAGACTAACTTTTTGGTAAAGCGTTCTGGAACCACATCACAACCCAAAAAATATTGAATTAGTCGACACCTTGTTTCAAGACTTCGGCCCCTGACAATTCTATCCATAAGTTCTACTCAAGAACCGCTAATGTTGATGATGAAACCTTGGGACGAGACACAAAATACTCTCGACCCCTATTAGATATACACTAAATCTCTCATCATCTCTCATTTTCGGGGCAGTTCTAACTAAGGAACGAGCGTCTGTTATTTTATCGCGAACTCGTAGTCGTCCACCACTTTTGACGACGGTCCTGTGATCCCTCGCCTAAACAGATTATCTTGGAAAGCCTATAATGCCCCTTGTTTGTGTATTCTTGTATCGTTTAGAAGAGCTAATTATTAAAGAATCAAAAAACACATTTTCCAATTCCCATATCCAATGTCGGTACACATGTAGGATATATACGGGCCTAATTCAAACAACACATAATACAAAATATCAATCACAAATATATACGAATTATTATTACAAATACATGCATACCGTTTAGTTTCGTGTATGTCCGAGCTCGAATGTTTGTCAAGGCAACTCTCTTTCTTTGCTAAATGGAAGTCTGACTCGAAATTGTTTTGTTCTTTGGCCGTTACCCCTGACCCACCTAGATAACAGCTTTGAACACTAGATTACTGTAGCTTTTATCTAGGTGCCCGTTAGGGTGCCGCAGCCAAGCCGCGGTGCGCTACACACTCAAGCACCTTATACACCAAGCAGAGTTGGGGTGATTTCGAGGTGTTACCCAGCCGTCATGTAACGTGATGTGAACTTGAAAACTATCACAATCGAGGGGATTTAGGTACCTGACAACACATGCCAAATTTTATTGGGGTACGACCATTCCTTCTTGGTGAAAAAATGTCTTCAAACATGCTCAAAATCACTTTAAGGATGTTAGCTACTGCTAGCTACTGCTACTGCTACTGCTAACATCTAATACGTCGGCCCGCGATTCTGACCAGACGGGTGGGGCTACAATGTTCATATTTTACATGGACATTAAGGTTATAGAAATATAGTCTCTTTTGAAAAAAAAAGTTGAAAAAGTTTGTTGGAAGGCTTCCAAATAAAGGTTTTAAAATAAGCCTTAAACACTTGGCATATAATCAACAAGTAACCATAGTTACTTGACACTTGTTGACGGTATAAGCAGAGTTAGGCGGGAAAGTGCGATACGTAAACAAATGGCGGACATTTAAAATTTTTCTTCTTTGTGTGGAACGAGAAAAGGTGTCATTATACTCTCATAAAACAAATCAGAAACCGTCCCTGGCCTAGGCCCAGATGTAGAAAATTATTTATAATACAACAGTGTAGGTCTAAAGTTCCATTAGGCTATAGGACTAGATTAATAAATACTTACACTACATGTTTGACAAGCCCTAGGCCTTTCTTAGCCAACCCTAGGCCAGCACAACCTTGTTTTGACACTTCCCGCACAAATAACTAGTTTTGATTACTACAAGCCTAATGCAGATAAACAATGGTATGATAGTCCTAGGCTATTCCAAAATTTACGGCAATAATAAGCTTTTTCTTTACTTTTAATACTCACGCAATCTCCTGTCACTTTTAATAAAAATGTAAAACAAAAGATGGTGAAAATTTTCAATATTCTTCTGATTATCTGATGATTTACATGGCTGTGGGTCAAGGCCGTCTAGATATATCGCTTCCCTCGTGTGGGTGCAGTGAAATAGGTGTAAAATTACATTAGTTGTGCGTTTGTTGTTACATGGGAAAGTTTTAATAGGATGTGAGTTGCCTAGACTTAACCAGTCCTTATACCGTCGTTATACCATGGTTATACCACCTATACCCAGGATGTACATGAATCCGGGCCTAGATATTTTACATTCTATTGTTATTGCTAATACCATAAAAATTAAATCAACTTTGATAAAAATATTATATTTTAACAAATAATTTTGTAATGGAACTTGAAAAAGTAATAAGATCACACACATAACAAAAACTTGTAGAAATACAGCCAAACCTTACACACTCAAAAGGAATGAGATCTAAAAAAAGGGCCAAGCACATCTACCCTTCCACATTTGCGCATTCTTAATTCATAAACGTACAGTGTCCCATAACAGCATCCTCGAAAAGCTTGGCAAAATAGAATTTGCATGTTTACGTTTAAATTAATTACAAAAAAAGAACTTGGATAAACTACTACGTTAAATTAATAATCGCAAATTCTATTTTGTCAAGCTTTTCGAGGATGCTGTTATGGGACACTGTACGTTTATGAATTAAGAATGCGCAAATGTGGAAGGGTAGATGAGCTTGGCCCTTTTTTTAGATCTCATTCCTTTTGAGTGTGTAAGGTTTGGCTGTATTTCTACAAGTTTTTGTTATGTGTGTTTAATGTATCTGCAAGTTTAGCAGCGAGTTTGCAGTTTGGACCTTTACGACGCCTTATTAATCATGAATGAAGGTGTTATGTACATATTATGAGGGCGCTATATGAATCATCACTCGATATTTAGATATAAGATTAACTGTACTTTATTAGAAATAGATACAATTACAATCACTAGGATGCTAGGCTACATGACATCGCTCCTTGCAAGTCAAGACGGGGACGACAGCAACTACTAACCCACCGCCCCTCAGATCCCACGACACAGAGCTCCACTACACTGCAGTGCTCTAGGCGGGTAGTTCAAGTGTTCATACATCACAGAAGGATTTGAGGAAATTAAGACTGTTTCAACAGCGTCCTCGTTCAGGATAGTGGATTCCTCGGTTGCTAGTTGATCAACCACCGATTGCCGACTTGGCTACCTTCTCTGAACGCCACTAGTTTCCTTGTCCATCATCCTATAGAGATGTCTTGTCGCAATATAATATGTCAGCCCACATTATTTTCACTAACTTTGTCAGTTTCCAATCACTTGAAGGTAATTTTGCCTCTTGCTTGTTTTGCTTGCAGCCCTTAAGGTGAGGCACCAATGTGTGCCAATGAGCTTCTCGTTCGAGGCTGACCATCCGTTCGTTTTCTTTCTTTGGAATGTTGACTCGAGGTCATCGCTGTTTTTTGGCCGCTTCGTCAGCCCCCAATAAGCAACTCCTGTATTCACCTTTTGGCGACCAAATCACCTTTGGACACATCATCTATACGCTTTGGAAGAAGCGAATAAAGCTTTTAATAGCTTTTGGTGTTTTTTTTTCAGTATCAGTATGTTCTTAAATCTACTTGCATAGCTTAGTGTCCGTAGCTGAGAAGGACGGTCCGCTCCGTTGCTTGCCAAGATTTTTGAGGGAAAATTGCTATTTTCAGACAAACAAAGTGGGTTTAGGAAAAACAAATCAACCTGTACCACAATAAATATGATTTCTGGTAAAACTTGTAAATGCTCTAGAAGAAAAAGATCAAACCACAGGAGTTTTTTTTACAACTTATCCAAAGCTTTTGATTGTATTGATCATGAAATTCTTCTAGACAAACTTCATTATTATGGTATTTGGGGGGGTAGCGTTCGAAAAAAAATCATATTATTCGAGTAATACTAATAGTTACCAGTACGTAGAATTAATAACATACGACACAAAGGGTAATGAAACAAAAACAATATCTCGGGGACTACTAAACACATGTGGTGTTCCTCAAGGATTCATAGTAGGTCCACTTTAGAAAAATGATCTTCCTTCTTTATAGATGACATTGAACTTTTTGCGGATGGCGCTTCCTCTTTAACTTATACTGTATACATTCTTAAATCAGTTTAAATCGTTAAACAAAACTTTCATTTGCTAGACAAACATCATGAATCTCACTCATACCAAACACGACTACATCTATTGATAATTTTAAACATAAAGTAAAACAATTCCTATTGGATAAAGCTTATTATTATTATTTAAATGATTATTTAAAGGACAACAGCAAATAGAACAAAATATCAACTTCTGAATGTTCAATCATAAAATTTTTTCAAATTTATAAAATATAGGCTTAAGACTTTCTTATGCAAAGGTAGGCATACCTAGCTACTACATAAATAAACACATAAACACTTAGTTGTATGTACCGTACTTAGTATTTGTAATATTTACCAGTATAGGCCTAAAGCATTTAATAATACGTATGATTGTATACTGTTATAAAATCTGTTATTTTATATTAATCTAGTGGTTCTTTATTGTTCAAACAATCTCAGGTTCATTTTCGTTCTGGTATACACAAGGCGGGGTAATTATTATTATTATTATTATTATTATTATTATTATTATTATTATTATTATTATTATTATTATTATTATTATTATTATTATTATTATTATTATTATTATTATTTATAAGATTTTTAAGCATAAGCCCGCTTTAAGGACATCGTTATTGATTCATAGCAGTTGTTATTTATTATTATTATTATCATTATTATTGTTGTTTATTTTCCAAATTAGACTTAGTATTTTGTATTGTTTGTAGCATATGGAATTTAGTATGTATGATTTTGCCCATTATGCTTGGTTTTGTATACCTATGCTACAAAACGCAGTCTAATTTAATAACACATAACAAAAACTTGTAAAAATACAGCCAAACCTTACACACTCAAAAGAAATGAGATCTAAAAAAGTGCCAAGCTCATCTACTTTTCCACATTTGCGCATTCTTAATTCATAAACGTACAGTGTCCCGTAACAACATCCTTGAAAAGCTTCGCAAAATAGAGATTGCAACTATAAATTTAAACGTAATAGTTCATTCAAATTCTTTTTTCTAATTAATTCAATGTTATGGTCAATACAAATTCTATTTTGCCAAGCTTCTCAAGGCCTGATGTTTGTTACGGGACACTGTACGTTTATGATTTAAGAATGCGCAAACGTGGAAAAGTAGATGAGCTTGGCACTTTTTTTAGATCTCATTTCTTTTGAGTGTGTAAGGTTTGGCTGTATTTTTACAAGTTTTTGTTATGTGTGGGAAATCATTACTTTTTCAAGTTCTAATGCAAAATTATTTGTTAAAATATAATAATTTTATCAAAGTCGATTTAATTGCTATGGTATTACCAATTAACAATAGAATGAAAAAATATAATGGTCCAAAGACTTGCTTTTTGTAAACAATGTAGGCGATTATTGTCACGTAACTATAGTTACTTGTTGATTGTATGCCTGTATAAGGCTTATTTTAAAACCTTTATTTGGAAGCCTTCCAGCAATTTTTTAAAACTTTTTCTTTCAAAGGGAATTACATCACTATTACCTTAATGTCCATGTAAAATATGAAAGTTGTAGCCCCACCCGTTTGGTCAGAATCGCTGGGCAATTGAAACTGACGAATTAGATAGTAGTAGTAGTAGTAGTAGTAGTAGTAGTAGTAGTAGTAGTAGTAGTAGTAGTAGTAGTAGTAGTAGTAGTAGTAGTAGTAGCCAGTAGTAACTAACATCCTTAAAGTGATTTTGAGCATGTTTCAAGTCATATTTTCACCAAGAAGGAATGCTCGTACCCCAACCAAATTTGGCATGTGTTGTGGGGTACCTAAATCCCATCGATTTTGATAGTTTTCAAATTCACATCACGTTTCATGATGGCTGGGTGACACCTCGAAATCACCCCAACTCTGCTTGCTGTATAAGGTGCCTGAGTGTGTAGCGCACCGCGGCTTGGCTGCGGCGCCCTAACGGGCACCTAGATAATGTTACCATGGTATTATTCTTTGGCTATAAAAAAAGAACATTGAACATTGCTTTAATGCTGTTCCTACAATTCTTTCTTGGGGGATTTCCTAGAAAAACCTTTGGTTTTTTGGACCACTATACGTTTCCAACAAGGTACATTTCGTACATACGTCATGCATACACTTAAAAACAATGATGTCCAAAATGATCTTTTAACGGCGAAATTATGTGTTGTAGATTTCGCGTCGATGCTCAAATGTAGACGTCCAACTTATCCTTTCGAAGCTGACCACCCGTTTATTTACTTTCTTCGGGACACTGTCTCAAATACTGCACTGTTTTTTGGCCGCTTCGCCTGCCCCGCTTAGGTATGGTTCGCCTGCACAGTTAGGTCACATTGTGTAACTAACCATTGAATGGCACCTGGGTGAATCCTGAAGTGAACTAAGTTACCAAAAGTTTGTTATCACAATAAGCATGATCAACATACCAAGGCGATCTCTGCTATCTGCTTGGTTTGTGTGTTTTGTAGTGACAATGATGACTGGCCGATGTGGGACATTTTCCTTCAACGCTGACCATTCGTTCGTTTTCCTACTTTGGAAATGTCAATCAGCGTCAGCTTTGTTTTTCGGTCGCTTCACCAGCCTCGATTAGGTATTCTCTTTCTCCATCAGCTCATTTATAAATGTGTTGACTAACATTAACAAACTAGTCTAATTGTGCACATTTACAGATAAATTATAAAGTGAGCGCACAGCAATAGTTGTTAGCCTCCCGTCAAGCTGTATGTTTGAAGTCAGGTAGAGTAAGCAAGCATATATAGTGACATATCTCCCCACGAATCTAAAATATATTTCCGATCCTGAGTTCAATAGATAAAGACAGAGATCCTTCGTTATCTGTAACTTTTCTTACTGCTATGGCACAGTTGTCTTCGCAACCACATAGTACATTTAGAAATTTAAAGGCTACATTTTCTGTTATCGATAATAATAATATGTATCACATTATGCAAGCTCGTCTGGTTTCCCTCGTCCAATTCGCAAATCCAAACTAGCTCTCCTTTTATAATTCTCTGACAACTGAGAATAAAACTTTTGGTTATTTCCTCTTTCGCCATCGCTATTGTACGTACCTCTTCATACGTGATTTCTTCTACATCTTTTCCAATCGTTCATGTTCTAACTCAGACTCAGCTTTGTGGGCACAACCATAAAAGCATCAGAGCATCAGATCAGTCTACTCAGGCGTAGGTGCAAGCCACAAAAGAAAACATTGAACATTATCTAAATTGCCCCAATTTGCTTAGGCCTATATGCCCGATGAAAAACTACTATAATCGATGACTTAAGAGCTAATTTTCATTGTCTCCAAAAGCTTAATTAACCGTAACAACATAAAATGCAAGACATAACTTGAGCTTTGGTTAAATTGAGATGTTTCGTTTTTCCATCTTGTTTTCGACTTGCTTGTAGTGCATGATGATTCGAGCACAATTTTACCACACACAATGTGTATTTTACCCACACTTGGTTCAATATGTAGACATTTGTATTTCCGAACAATTCTACTACTCTTTAGTGTTGTGAGCAATGCTATAGAGTGTCTTGTAAGTTGTAACAAAGTTACCGGGAGTAGAAGATTTAAAAGCTAGTTGTGTGGAATGTGGTGTTTATTCGTAGCCTAATTCTCTAAAAAAACAAATACTATTCTTACTAAACTCTGAACTGAAATGGTATTCTCCGTGTGTACGGAGTAGAATATATCGACATCATATTATAACTTGGCCACTTTCAAGATAGCAGAATATGTATCAACACCACTGTGGCCTGCGCCATTACATGCGCGTACCCTTGGGTAAAATTCATTCACTGTTTTGAGGGCGTTACCTAGGTTCATTATTTCTTATTGGCCAGGCGTGCGTGGCAGGAATTCTTTTTCGAGAGGGTGAAAGCAATGGAGGGGGGGGGGGGGAAGATGAGTATTTCTTTGATTCTGCATGTTTAACATAACCAGCCATAAGTCAACTCACCCTAGTCTAGTAGGCCTATACTGTCTGCAACTAGTCGTTTAGTTGTGTCTAAGTCTAGGTGTTTAACATTCTGTACTAAAGGGAAAGGGGATTTTCTCCCCTCCCTTTCCTGTGCGCCAGTTGTTGGCTACCGCGTCGCCCCGCCCCTTCACTTTCCTTGACCGACTCGGATCACCTGCATTTAAGACGTCTTGAACTCGTCCGTATTGGCCAAGGCTTCGGTGGTGTTTGTAGATCAATGGGCAAGGCTCTTACTAACACATGTCAGACGCTAAGCATGTGTCTCCACTATTAACCTGCTTTGTTTGTTCCCGTAGCTCTCGTCTTTGACTGCCTTATGCTTCCGATCATACAAACCTTCGACGCTGACCGGCCATTCCTGTTCTTCCTCTGGGATTCCATAACAAAGTCCGTGTTATTCTTTGGCCGCTTTGCCAGCCCTAGGTAGTGGCTGTCATGGTTCATGGAATTATACAATAACACAGTTATTAAACCAAGTTCTGAACTAGATTACAGACTATATATTTATGCGGATGTGAACGGGTACATATCCCCGTCTTCATCCTTCCACTTGCCACATCACTGCCTCCTTCCCACCAATGTCTTAGGTTATGTGATCACCAAATAAAATTGATCTCTTATCTACTTAAAACGTCGTACTAAGTGAAAAGGGTTCTATAGCTATAACAAGCTTGGTTGGTTTGTCTAACGTTAACTCTGCAAACATATAAATTCTTTGTCGAAATGGTGAAGACACTTTGATGTCATAATCAAATAGATAGCTTTGTATTTAAATGAAGATTTGGCCTTAATAGTTGACGACAAGCATCTATATACAATGTGTTGGTACAATGTTTTCCTTTTGCCCCGGAAAATGTATCGAAACATGTAATTTGAAGTATCCAGATTACGTTGCTGTACGCACCACTAGTCGGTCACGGTCGTTTGTGGGACTGGGTGTAAGCATCCCAGGGATACGGCCAATAATAATCCTACGATGTTCTCCCACAGGTAGTCAATATGATGTACCTGCCACCCAGTTAATGACAGTCTCCCGTTTGTTTCTTCTTAGCCATGATGATTTCGTGCCGCATGCTTCCAATCATTGAAACTTTCGACGCTGACCGGCCTTTCGTGTTCTTTATTTGGGAGTCTGAATCACAATCCGCCTTGTTCTATGGCCGCTTCGTCACTCCTGCTTAGGTAACGTTCTGAGTACATTCATCAACTTACCCTTAAGGTAAGAACCTCACACCTCAACCAACCTCACTCTATTTTATATCTAGGGTATTTACAATACGCGTGGCTCACGATAGGTTCTTTGGGGCATAGGTCACAATGGTGCTGACGTCGCCATATGCACATTTACTTCAAACTAGTCGATATACCATAAAAGTCTCAGTAAAAAATCTCTGTTTCACCTCTTGCCATGTGTCCTAGGACCGTTTGCACGGTCATTACTTAGTGCTTGACCAAGATTAGGTTGTCCTGGGGATTTAACCCCAGCAGGAATCGTGTACTGGTCAGCATTACAGAATATTAGGGTCTGAAATTTTATCCAAATTATTTTCTACAATTTCTACATTTTGCGGAGAAAAATGCGTTTTAGAGCAACTGAAATCATGTCACAGTCGACCTAAACAAAGGCAGGCTGTTGAGAACAACTATGGATACTGGCCTTATTCTTAGATCGACTTCCGCAAGATTTGAATCGCACAAGTAATTATGCTTTTGTCGCAAATTTCCTCACAAGACCTATACTAGTGCTAGAACCTCTAGTCCCGGCCGGTACACGATAACTGCTAGGCTTCATTCACCCAACTGAAACAAGAGCTACCACTAAGTATTCACTATGCATACAAGCCGGGCCCTAATGGCGGAAGGTACCATAGTGAGAAGCCACGTGATTTTACTGATCGGACACCATTCTAGGAACACATTTTGTACACGCACCTCACAATTTCACATTGCAACTTCCCTTTAACCATTTCTCGCACACAAACCAATTTATCCTAACTTTCTCCCTACCTTACTAACCGAACCGATGCACGCAGTATTATAAACTTTACCGCCATTCAATGTCACCTGTTGAATGTACTCATAATATGATGATTACTCGCACGGCATTTTTCAAATTAATAGTTTTTGGATGAGCGTAGCGAGCGTAGCGAGCGAAGCGAAGATTCCATTTCACTACACTGGAGAAAAAAATCCGGAATGTTTTTTTTTTTTCTTTTTTTTTGTATTTTTGTCTGTTTGTCCGCACGATTCCGGCTAAACCGATACTCCAATTGCGATGAAATTTTATGGAGGCCTTCGAAATCTCTGAACTTAGAACTGCCACGTTTTTGAGCGCAATCGAAAAATTCTTTCTTGTTAAAATCGCAATTTTACGATTTTTTTTCGATTTTTAAAAATTTCTCTACTTATAACACCTACATGCTTTATCCGATTGTTATGATTTTTGCTCAGAACCTTTATTTTATGAATTAAGATATTCTTGTGAAATTTGAGCGCAATCGAAAAATTATTTCTCATGAAAATCGAAATTTTACGTTTTTTTCATTTTTTAAACAATTCTTTGACTTAAACACCTACACGCTTTATCCGATTGGAATGATTTTTTCACAGAACCTTAATTTTATGAATTAATAGACAAGTGTTAAATTTGAGCGCAATCGAAAAAATTATTCCTTATAAAAATCGCAATTTTACGATTTTTTTCTTTTTTAACAATTACAATTAATTAAAAAAAAAATTAAAAAATAAAAGTTTTTTTTTATTTAATTTAATTTAATTTTAAAAAATTCAACTTAGTAATGATTTTTCCACAGAACAACAGAAAATCTGCATAACACATGGCAGCTCAATGCACCAATTACGCTCATCCAACAACGCGGCGGGACTTAAGCGTTTTCCTAGTACTATTAATACACCTGACAAATACACTTTCAATCTGTCTGATGTTCCACTATATGAATCTGAATCACGTCAAGTTAAATGCTAATAGTATACACCACTGCCTCCTAGATGTTCGTCGTGCGAGGAGCCACGACGAACATCTAGGAGGCAGTGGTATACACGCTTGCTCTTTAACTTTTTTCATTGTTAATTGTCCATTCGAAAACGGTTTGATTTCCGAATCCAACAAATTTCACATAGGCTAACATTCTCAACCACTTTTTACCTCTAATATTAAGGTAAACTGTTAACATTTTGGGAATTTTTTTAGGAAGGATTTTGGAATGGAGCAATGGGAAAACTAATCTGCACTTTTAATTCACATCTCCTACATAAGCTTTGAAAACGTCTATTCTCTTTTTGGATGAGCGTAGCGAGCGAAGCGAAGAGAAAAATTCCGGAATGTTTTTTTTTCTTTTTTTTCTGTATTTTTGTGTGTTTGTCAGCACGATTCCGGCTAAACCGATACTCCGATTGCGATGAAATTTTCTGGAGGCCTTCAAAATCTCTAAACTTAGAACTGCCACGTTTTTGAGCACATTCGGAAAATTATTTTTCATGAAAATCGCAATTTTACGATTTTTTCAGTTTGTAAAACATTTCTTCGACTTACAACACCTACATGCTTTATTCGATTTAATGATTTTTCACAGAACCTTAATTTTATAAATTAAGATATTCGTTTGAAATTTGAGCGCAATCGAAAAATTATTTCTCATGAATATCGAAATTTTACGGGTTTTTTCTTTTTTTTAAACAGTTCTTTGACTTATAACACCTACATGCTTTATCCTATTGTAATGATTTTTTCACAGAACCTTAATTTTATGAATTAATATATTCGTGTTAAATTTGAGCGCAATTCAATAATTATTTCTTATAAAAATTGCAATTTTACGATATTTTTCCGTTTTTAAATTACGATTAATTAAAATTTACAAAATTTTAGTTAATTTTTTATTTAATTCAATTTAATTTTAAAAAAAATTGACTAAGTAATGATTTTTTCACAGAACAACAGAAAATCCGCATAACACATGGCAGCTCAATGCACCAATTACGCTCATCCAACAACGCGCCTGAAAAAGCGTTTGCGAAGCTTCCTAGTATTACATGTATACACCACTAAGTACGCTTATTCCGCTCATAACCATCATTTTGGGGCACAATTATTAGAGGTGAAAAAGTGTTCCATAATAAAATAGATGTATTTTGTCCGAGCGCACTCAAGTGTTTAAACATGTGCTCATTCTTTGCTCTGTCACATCTAGATTTGTATTATTGCCTTGCTTGCCCCAACCCCTAACATGGCAAATATGTCGACAGCATGAGTCGAAAATTTAACTAAGACAGTCATACACGAACTTGCCAATGTTTTTTTTTTAACTGAAACATTTTTCCATTTTATATGAAACAGTAATAGTCTTGAATTTGTGAACTCATATTTAACTAATGTGATATGCAACAAAAATTACAACATAATTTTAAAAAACGAGAACTCTTAAATGAAATATGAAGCAATTTCCAAAGTATCAAAAACACATTTACCTTTGTTTAGCCAATCATTTAAAAATATTCTAAGGACATTTTTATTTTACTTGTAAAAAGTATTTACATACTTAATTGGCAAAGTCCTGATAATTTTTTCGTTGAAAGCCGAGAAGTGAATCCAGAGGCTCATTAGAGTGGATTGCAATAAACAACCATTTAAAATTTTAAATAATTTTATATTTTTTTATTACGATCTATGATGAGGTCTTTTTTGTTTCGGTAAATGTGTCGTAAGTGATTTTTATTTGTTTGCTGATCGCAGATCTTAATGACATTTCATAACCTCTTGTGTTCTAGCGATGATCATGTGCATGAATACGGCGTTTATGCCCGTGCCCGTGCCCGAGTTTGTAGCTGATCATCCTTTCATCCTTACAATTGTGAACAAACCGTCTAAAGCGGTGCTCTTCATGGGCAAATTGTGTGCACCAGTGTGAAAATATTTCTTTCTTCGGCATCTTCCTAGTCAAGTCAACGGTGGTGGGATTAGGCCTAGCTTCCAAACTGTTCATTAATTCTGTTTGGGGACAGTTGAGTCGGCTCGATAAAGTGAATTTAGTATGTGTATTTAAGAACCTACAATTTATTCACCTTTTAGGTTGCAGTGGATTTTATGCTCGTTCGAAGGAAATCTTGGAGCAAGATAAGTGAATGCTAGAGATTTTCTTCGATTTTCTTTGAGCATAAAAGCCTCTGCAACCTTATCGGTAAATACATTATCGCACTTTACATGACATACAAGTATTCCAGTTATGCTGTTGTATTATATTATTTTGAATAACCATTGAACATACCAATAGAGCAGCTTTTTTAAAATGTTTTAAATGAATTATGTAAGCTACCGGTATCTAAATCAAATATGTAGTCTCCATGACTGTCTAACAGTTGTTGCACAAGGCTTCTTATAATCTGGCAAAACATGATCATTGAGGCTTTCCTAAAAGTATTATCTGCCTTTGAAAAATATGTTTGTCGTAATATTGTAACATAGTGAGACGGTTTAATATATATGAAGGTAATTTAAAAGCACTTTTACCCCTACACCAAAGCATTTTAATAGCATATTTTCAAAGCTTTGTGGTATGTGTTTAACTCCGAGAAAGTCTTTTAAACGTGGATTTGAGATTTCTGATTATATTCAAAACAAGATTTTATAAATATTTAAATTGTAAATTATCCTTTTGCATCTATCTGTTCATTTATAAAAAGAAGGATAGCCCGTTACTTACCTTAACTGTTAAACAGAACTGCTTTTCTTCTTCCCACACATTCGTTCATACTGAATTTCTCAAGTGATACCTTTCTTGGATCTTCCATAAACGGGTTAAATAAGGTATTTAGATGAACAAGTATTAGATAAGATCAAATATGCAAGAAATATGTCTAGATTTAAATACAAAGTGCAAACCTAAGTATCACATAATAAACATTGTATTCAAGAACGCTTGTGCTGACAACCATGCGAGTTTGTAGTAACCAGTGAAGCATTTTATACGCCTCATCGAATTTAATTGTCGTGCCTCTTTACCAACTTACTATTGTTTATATTTAATACATTTCAGAAATTAGCTACGGAACACTACGGGACCTTACTGTTATTTTACCAAATTGCCTTATGGGTATTATGCACGTATATTTTCGTAAGCCTACCGACTACTTGAAATGTATATAGAATACTTTTTTATGCCACCATACTGTGACCTCATTTATTGTTTGTTGTTTCTTGCGTAAGGGTTTTCTTTTTTTGTTTTCTTATTTCTAGAATTGTTGTTTTATATTTCTAAAATAAAGTTTTATTATTTAATAAAGTGTTCATTAATACAAAAAAAGTTCTCTGCTAACTGCAACACTAGTATTGAAATTTTACTTTTATACCATTAGTCAATATGTTGCACACCTGTAACCAATGTTATTAGTTATATAAACAACACATCAACCAATGTACCTGCTGGCCTCTCTTACAAACACCTGTGGCAGTTTGATGCTTTTGTGTGCATCCTCTATTGTATTACTTCTTTTATCGTATAACTATAAATAAAGCAAAGATGAATATTGTATCATAAACGTGTGCGTTTGCTACCTTTCTATAACCCGTATAGGCGCTCCACGCTAAGAAAGCAGTTGCGCGCGCTTTTAACGGGTGAATTGTAGCCATTCAGCCGGCCCCAATTTAAAATAACGCTCTGATTGGCCCGTCGAAAGCGCGCGCAACTGCTTTCTTAGCGTGGAGCGCCTATATCAACCCCAGTTGGCACTAGAAATGGTGGTCCTCACCTTTTCTTACCCCTAATAGCTCTGATCTCCCAGTCTAGTGTACGCCGAGTTATGAATGGCACGCATACTTGTCTGCTCCGGCGTTATCTTTCCTTTCTATCGAAACTTCCTGTCAATAAAATATCAACTAGCAAAAATGTTAACTTTTCGGTAATTTTACTAAAGTTTGTTTATTATGATGATAAGTTGAGATTACGTACATTCGTGCAACACCACAAGCATGCATTCATGTTCACAACAAGAATGGGTATGGGTGTACTCAAAAGAGGAAACGAAGCTACTTAATCAGCAGATCGTCGAGAAAGAATACAAAAATAAAATTGTGCTAACAATGAAACTAAAAAATTATCTAAATATTGTTTGTATGCGATATATAGGTAGTGACAAGTTGCTTCCACGGTACGACTGCTTCGCACACCTCGCCTTGGTTTGCTTCTTGCGTTGTGTTTGTTTGTTTTGTCTGGCTGTGTGACCCAAGTGTGTTATTGCTTTTCAACCAACACCGCAACATTGTGTTCACTGCAACATTATCAATGGCCAACACCGTAAGTATTAAAATTATTTTTCACTGTAGTTGTTTTGTTTGTACTTTGTGATTGTTGCTTAATTCCTTACGAACTCTAGCACAATAAGTATCTTTGTCTTTGTCTCGCTTTTTCTTCTTTATAAATTAAGTTTATCATTCTGATATGTTGAGCGTAAGATCCTCTAATCTCCCATCGGAGTTTAAGTTGTAGGATTCTGCGGGAGATTTAATAGACCTTGAGTGTATATCTAAAATGATGTGCAAATAATCTTAAATGTTTTTTTGTATACGGCTCTCAATAGATCACCTGCTTTGGCAGACACATTTTTAGATAGGACATGATTTTGTCCCCAAATCTGAATGTACCATATTATGACAAGGCAGGCAATTCACCAGTCTGAATTTGGCAACAGAAATCGAATTACCTCCTTTGCTTTAGTGTGGGCATGACGTAGAACCGTATGATGGTCTCATCTGATAAACATCAGCGATTTTTTTTGTTTTTTTAGAAAGGCTTTACCAAGACTGTAGACTTTAGTTACGCTTCTACCCAGCCTAGTTAAGCCCATGTCACTTGTAATGCTTATTCTTCTTCAGTAGCACCAAAGATTGTAAAGGTACCGACCTTTATAATCTAACCTCATTTGTTCGTCTTCAACAATGCCTTCGTGTTCGGAAGTATGGCCGCTATATATTGAGAAGGCAATTCCAGACGTATGGCAATATGTCAGCCAACAACGTTTATGACGTCACGTACATACAAAGAAAACAAATTTCGAAATATATATCTTCCAACAACAATGTGCAAAACAATGTTTACGATACGTACGACTTCGTGTGCTCATGTAGCATATGATGACACTAGTTATACGCTTCTACCATTGAGTATCCGTTCTATTTTCTATGCTTGTACCTAATCTGGATTAGTCAATGCCACTCCCGTACTCTTGTAGCATATTATGATGGCATTGGAACTGGAGCCCTATGTCTGGTTCCAGCCATGGTGATGTGTTGTTGCGCTCCGATGCCAGGCCGGGTGGTCATTGAAGACTTCAAGTTCATCGCTGACCATCCCTTCGTGTTCATCGTCTACGACTGCGAGATGGCTGCCGCCATGTTCGTAGGTAGCTACCGAGTACCTAAGAACATCGAGGCTTAACACCCTGGACATGGACATGAAGACATTGCACCTACAACATTTCAAGATGCAGACTAGCATTTACCTTTACCAATGATAGCGGTAGCTTACATTTCCTTAAAGTTCAAACCATGTATTCACTTAAAATAGATGTGTATATTTTACTAGTACTTAACAAAAATGAGTGTATATTATGTATATTTCTTACACGTGCTTCCAACATAAGTCGGGTCAGGGGGTGACAAACCACCAGATTTTCTAGGGCACAGAGAGTTTAGTAACACCGGCTTGCTGGGCCTGTCATGTCCTCTTCTCCTTCAATTTCTTTGTCTTCCATTTTCATCTTTTCCGTCAATTTCGTCCCCTTCTTTCTTGCTTCTTACCACCAGCTCACGCCATTTCCTTTTGTCCTTAGTCGTTCTGCTTCACTTCTTCCCAATACTAATCTCTCTTTTAAACCTAATTTATTATTTGGTCCTCCTACTTCTCTCTTGGTCTACCAGGTCTTCTTCTGTTCATATTTCCACTTTCAAATTCTGCTCTTGGTTATCTCTTTTATTCCATTCTTCTCATATTATGTCCATTATTCCATACCATCTCAATCTTTCTCTTCCTATTTTATTATTCATATATTGTACAAAAATATTTCTATTAAAACTTTCGGATCGGCACGGACTTTGGTGCCCTCCGCGACCCGGCATAATATTTTTACACTCATTGAACGATTTATTTCTAGATATAGAGGTGGCTTGCCTCACATTAAGAGTCTAATAGTTATTGTTTTACAAAGATTTATTTTAAATGCAAGGCTTTCGCGGCCCGAAAGAACAACATTAACATTATTGTGGTCAGGTTATTTTGAAATTTGTGTCAGGGAAATATTCCGATTAAATATATCTTTGGCATTTATATTTGAATTTGTTAATGATTGTCGTATATTAATCATATATTATTCTTCATTCATTCTCTGCAATTACTTATAATGCGATATCCAAGTGACTGTTCGAGTTGCAAAATGACAGATCGCTGGTCCCCTTTTCGTCAGAATCATCATAAATTCACAAATTCATATAATTTTTTTCCAAGAACTACACGTGGATCAGTAGCTGAGTGTTGAGGGAATCTATGTCCTTGCATTGTGTTAACGCCAACTAGCTCTTGCTTCAGTGACAGCATTAACCCATGTTTAAGAGTCAACTATAGCTATTTGAAACATTTTTGGGAACTATTCCTGCTTCCAGTTGGCATCCGATCGATATGCAATTTTGCATTGTCAAGAAAGGATATGGTCACTCTTCTATAGTAAAATATTACTAAACATTGTTAAGCATTACGCACAAATAAATTCCGAAATTTATTAATTTTGATGATTTTACAAAAATCCTAAATCCTAAAAATACATTTAATTTATTTAGTTTTTTGTGATTGTTTAAAAAAAAACTGTGCCACTATAGAAGACTGTATATTATACTTCATGACCTTAAGCTATGTGCAAAGTCTGAAAACAATCTGATAAAATCTGGCTTCAGTTCAGGAAGAGTTCCAGAAAAAATCACTACTATTGCAGCCTCTTAATGCATTTTGTAAATTTGTTAATAATTGTGTTTTTATTATTTTTAACTGCTATCGGTCTGATATTGTAAAAGCTTTTACATGATTGTGATTGTTGTGTATAGTTCACCGTGATACCCACTTTGAAACAGTATCAATTAACGTTACAATGTTAATCATTGCTATGCTCCATGCAGTGGTCCAAGCACCTGCTACAAGGCGCAGTGTGTTTTAGTGTAAGCATTTCATTTGAAGTGGAGTAAATTCAACGATTATAATAAGTAAGATTAACATATACAAAATGAATGTACGAAATGTGGGCGTTTTACGATAGTCAAATTTTATTTTAGTATGCTATAATTTCAAGAGCTATTTATATCTTAGCAAAACACTTCAAAATGTATACTGCATGCCTTTTGACTTACTACAATGTTTATGATAAGACATGACAATAAAGCTGTATAATTATTGTTGACGTATTTTCTAGTTTTAATTAAACAAAACATTATGGAATTAGTCTTATTACATACATATATGGCTATTCAATTATTGCAATGTGTTAAAAGCTGCATACAAGTATCTTTACTAGGCAGCACTTTCCAGTTGTGTCTACCAAAAGTGTGAATTATATTTTATAAAATATGCTTGTGAGAAATTGTAATAAACAACATATGTATTCTCTTGTATTTGTTTATTACACGATATTATGTGTTTGTTATTAAATTCCTGCTCTAATCCTTTAACACATGTCTGTGAGTATGTGTGGTAATTTGACATATAGCCAAAGTAATTATGATAAGTTCAAATTATGGGAAACATATTCTTATTTGAAATAACAGTTCGGAAATTGCCAGTTGTATCACGTATATCAAAGTCGAACGAATCAATATATATTACAAAAAACGCATACTAACATGAGCAAAGAATGCGCTTGGTACGTGAAATACATTGCTCAAGTGTGTGCTAGTTTTCGCTGGAGTCCAAGAGCACGTCAATTTTTTTTTATATTAAATAAGATTTAGTGTAAATGGCATCAGCAGAATGTAATATATTATATTAGCAACGTGCACTCCACTCAATAGACTCCGATTCGGGAGGTGTCGGAAGCGAATCCCGTCGAGACTGGTTATCCGGACTGAAGTTTTTTTCCGAGGTTTACTTGTAAGAGATGGAGTCCTCTTATACAACCCTGGGACATTTTCTCACCACAACCCTAATCCTAATAACCTAGTGTCCTTACAGCGGGTACCCCTACAAAAAGTTTTTTATTGTGTAAGTTTACACTGACTATGTGAACACAAATGCAGTGGTGTAAAATAAACCACATTAGAGCGCATTCAAAATTGTTGAATAGGCTTACCATTCACACAATTTTGTGTGTGTGGCTAGTTGATCTTGTGGATAGAGAGGCTCTGCTTCCAATGCACAAGGTCCAGGGTTAGATTCTCACTTTAGGCAGAAGTTTTTAAACTTCTGGTAGTGGACTTGTTTATCAGTTCTTGGCTTAGGAATGTGTAAAACGGTGATTTATGGAGCCATTCTAGCAACGAGGCACATTATTAAGGTTGTTCTGAATCAGCCTTGTTGATTCTGGCACTGTTCGCGGGTGGAATCGTGTCCAGTTTGATTGGTCGGTATCTAGTTGGTCATTGTTCGCACGTCGATGATGTCGGCGTCTACAGTGTTGGCTTGGTCTGGTTTTGCTTTGCTTTATGTCACTGAAAATCTGTTATGTAACTAAGTGGAGAGACTAAATGCTAAATTATTTATTTCATTCACTCGGCAAGCTTCAATTATTTGGCAATTAGACTAGTTTCCGACAAGCGCTGTTTTGTGCTTAAGTTTGGCACGGAGATTGTTTTGCACTCTTAGTAATACCTGGCACAAACCTCAATCGTGCCTGTCTGTTTCAGCCGTGGTCGCCGTCTGTTATTCCTTAATGGAATTCAAATCGGAACAAATCGAGTTCAACGCCGACCATCCTTTCATCTTCTTTGTGGTCGATTCTTCGTCTGGGACCGCCTTGTTCATGGGGAAGTTCTTCGCGCCATCTAGCGCCTAGGCGTGACACTTCTCTCTGCTCCCCTGGCGCGCCATCTAGCGCCTAGGCGTGGAACTTCTCTCTGCTCTTCGGCTAGAATAGAACTCAAAACATTGCTCACAGAAAGAGGTCTGATTCCCAAACGGTTGGAGCCAAAAGCGTGAAGTAAATTCTGAATTATAATGGAAAGTTGGATCTATGCTCCTATGCTATTCAGTTTCTTGCACCTTCCAATGCGTTTTAATACGGATTTTTGGAAAATCCTATTTTTTACCGCATGTTTCGTGTAATGTTTCGTAAATAGTTTGTTCATGGATTGACTTATAAAATGCATTCAAACACAGATCTAATCTTGATAAAGAACCTTGTGTAAACTATAACCCGTTATCTGAAATCGTTCGTGAGTCAGAACCTTTTTACGGGAACATGTTTTGACTTTTGAGATAATAACATGGGCAAGATGTGGCAATATCAGCGGGAAGGGTCCTCTTAAGTCATTTATAAAGCTTTACCGCTTCCACTCCTGCTTGTAGGTTGTAGAACTCATACTGTGCTGTGTCTTCTATTGTAGGCCTACATTGGCATTGTTGCCATCTCTGTTCTGCACCAACTGCTTGTAGTTTTCGAGGGAGCAGCCTTGTTGTTAATGATGCCATGTCTTTGTATTATGGTAGTATTTATCGCACAGCGAAGTTCGATGAATCTTGGGAGGTGGCGCCATCTGGACTTTGTTTTCCTGATTGACAAGGGGGAACACCATTTACTTATGACAGATTGCTCGTACGTTGCTCACTCATGTCGGGCAGAACGGGCATGGTGCGTTTGCGTTGTATTATCATCGAGTTTAAATAGTATGGTATTATAGTGTCCTCCTTTGTCGATCAGGTTTTATAACTGACGAAGTTCAGACGAACGCAGTGGCGGAACTTCGTTTCATGGGCCCGCCCGCAAAATTTCTATGGAGGCCCCCCCTAACAGATACACACATAGCTTCTACATAAGCTCAGTGTTGTATTCAGGTTTTTCATCCCGGGGGGGGCTATGTAATATCCCTGGGGTAGTAGGGGTATTATATGAGGACCAAGTACGGGGGGTTTTGAAAATCAGATTTTTAGAGTGCGTTTGGTGCGTTTTAGAAAAAAGTTGTTGGCTGAATGCAATACCAAAATAATGTTGTTTTTGTGTGTTGTGTTGTGGACGCTAAAAGTTCTTTAATATCACTAGATTTCACCTTCAAACCGCTAGATTCACAAAACGGTCATTTTAGCAACGAAAACAAATACAATATTCTCCGAATAATGTGAAATACTGTTTTTTTTACCATTTTTTTTTTAACGGGCCCCTAAATGGGCCTGGGCCCGCCCGCAGTTGCGGGCCCTGCGGGCGCCTAGTTCCGCCATTGGACGAACGTCAGTCTAACTTGTGGTAGTGCTGTGAAAACTCATGGAGCATTATGTACTTAACTAAGCGTTGTTAAGTTAAGCTAATTGTGGATTAGTTGTTATAAATGTGTCACTAGTGTAAATAAAACGAGCGTTTTGCTTATTCCACATGAGAGATCTTCCTCTCTTTCATGACAAAACATTTTCTTGATGCCTTGCGTATGTGTGTGTGTGAGAAAGTCTCAAAACAAGATGTGATAGATGATTTCTTATCTTTCTGTATAGATTTATGTGCTGCTGTAGTTTGTTGCACCTTGTCTCTCTCTACCTAGTCAGACTTATGTATTCACATTCTGCTGTAATGTTTTGAACCTGCTTTCTACTTCGTTAACTTAAATATCTCCAATGTACTGTTAGTCAGCAAATTAATGTTGACCTGTATTATGTATGTAATGTATACTTTTGAAAATAAAAATCTAAATCAACCTGCTTGAAACGTACTTTTTCTTCACCAAAAAGATCATTTTTTTGTTTAAGGAAACGTCATAATGTGAGGTGACTATGGAACACACAAAACCTTACCGAAATATAAATCCTGAAACACATAATTTCCTGCTGATTGCTTGATACTTTTGAATGTTGATGCATTTCGACACCATTTTAATTGGCTGTAATTTTGGGTTTTCTGACATGAGTATTGAATATTTTAATTTTATATTGGAAACTCACTCTCCTGTTTGCGGTAATTAAACTGCAGTATCATGATAACTATCTGAACGCATACTTCAGTGGACAATTTATTGATAAAACGAGTGAGAACTTACATTTCACAATTGGATACAAAGGCTATTAGATTATTCACTCAACGCTATTAGCCTATTTTATTATGAATAATGATATAATGGCTATTGTATCACGCTCTGTCATTTATCTTAAAGGACCAAGAAAGATGGCTGAAAAGATAGCAGAATGAAAATATTTTAAGAGCAAAATCATGCTTTTCTTGGGGGGGGGGGGGGGGGGGTCAGCCATTGCATTACACATTTTGTCCAAGAAAAGAAATGTATACTATATATATACTAAAGTATTTCTTAAATGCAGTCAGCTTTTCAGCCATCCATATTGGACTTTATAAAGTTTTCTGTCCGATGACTAGACATGAGCATCAAAACGAGCTACGTTTACAACATATTGCCATATTATTTATTTATGTATCTGTGGCTACATTACAACAGGACACATTATCCCACAGGTGCAATTTACCAAACATTATGCTATACATATATACATATCCATATATAATACAATATAAAATTAATTAATATTTAAATTAATTAAATTAATTAATTATTAAAAAAAATATACAACTTAAATTAAAAATAATATAAACATGGATGTATGTGTGGTGTTGTATATGTTTGAGTGTATGATGATCGTGTGTGTGAGTGTGTAAATGTAAATATAAATTGTGTGTGACTGAAGACATAAGTGAAGTTGATTATCAGTTATTTATTTTACTTGATTAGTGATGAATATTACTTTTGTGCAAATATCTTTGCGACCGGAGGGAAGATTAAACAGTTTATGAATGCGTGTATTTCTCGATGGCACACGGTAGTTCAATAATTCGATTATAGGCGAGTGTCAAGCAGGCTATTAGCAATTTTATAGAGTAAAACAATTTCATAAATTTTCTCCGGCTTTCAAGAGTAGCACATACCCAACTCTGTGGTATTCCGTATTAGCCTTGAAGCACAATTGTGTTTGAAATACCGCTGTCTCCACAATAGCATTTTTTGTGACTTGAATTGGGTTCCATATTTGGGTAGCATATTCAACTTGAGGTCTGACTAGATTTATGTAAAGGAAGCGTAATGGTCTTTCACTGAAGGTGTCAAGTGCAGTTTCGATTTATGAATCCTAACATTTTATGTACTTTGGGAACTATTTTTTATATATATTGATTAAAGGACAAATGTGTGGCATAAGTAATTCGAAGATATCTAATTTCATTCACACGCTGAAGGACAGAATTATTTACACAATAATTAAAATGGGTCTCCTGTTGTTTGTTTGATAGTGAAGTACTTACACATTAAGATTCAATAACCTTGTCCAACACCCTTTTGAAAGCGAATCAAGATGAAGTTTTAGTCTGTATAGTAGTCCATTTGATCCGTTACAGCAAAGTATAGTTTCCGGTCATCTGCATACAACACACATGCTACACTCTTGATTTGCGATGGAAGGTCATTTACAATGAGAGTAAATAGAAGTGGTCCAAGAATCGATCCCTGTGGTACTCCAGTAAGATAGTCTCGTAGACGTTCAATGACCTTTTCACATATACCAAAGCTTTCTAGTTTATATGCACAAACCGGTGGTCTACCTTATCAAGAGCTTTACTAAAGTCAATGTAGAAACTCCAATACTGTAATCATGCGTCTCTATGTGTTTTAATTTGAAGCCTGCGAGTTAAGTTCTGTGACCATGATTCTTTCAGCCGTGCTGATGATGAGGTGCTGCGCTCCTATGCCCATGGGACCTCCGATCGTGTTCCTTGCCGACCACCCCTTCATCTTCTACCTCGTAGACCGCAGCACCGAGTCCTCCCTCTTCATGGGGCGGTTCTGCACTACCTGCATGAAGCTGAAACACAAGTTTACCAATGAACTCAGAAGAGTTCGCAATCACCGCAATGGCGCGTGGTTGAAACCCATTCCATCAGAGATGACTAATTAACTAAATAAATATCAAATATAATAAAAATATCATCAATGGGTAGCGATACATTTGAAAGTTTTATCATTAACTTAAATGTTTTACTGGTTGCTTAAAGGAAATATAGTAAGAGTGCACAAACGCTTTTGGCACGCGTGAAAAATAATTCCTGATCGTTTTAAACAATTTGTTCATCTTAAAACTGTCTTTAGAACAAAAGAAGCACTCACACTCGTTTATTAACAAAATAAAACGTTTTTTAATTCAGATTTATTTCCTTTGGATATTTTTTCTAGAATTCTATGAAATTATATTTTCTCCTACTTAAATTTGTATTATTATATCCATGATACATAATATTTCTTAGTACACGTTTTGTACAAGCTTTATTTACTCCGTATACCTAAGATCAGTTTTTCTAAATAAACTCTCTAACTACTTTTTTTTAAATATTAAAACAAGCATACTGTTAGTATTGCACCGCGTGTCCGAAATATGTCATTAAATTGAGAACAATACCGTTTGATACACGTTTGAATACTTTGCACGTGTGTTTTTCATATAATTAGTTTGCAGAGTTAGTGGCACATAGAACTCTCCGACTGCATCCAATTTCTACTTGGCGCTGTGAAACTTTCCCCAGTTAGTCACTTACCTCATAGAATATATGCCTTTTGCAAGTCCTAAGTGCAAGTCTATTGCTGATTGTGTGCTGTTTGTGTTTGAAGTGATTCTATAGTAATTGATATGGTGATAATCACGCACGAATTGGCTATCTTGTAGCACAGGACTGAGACACTGAAGCGATTGCTGGCACATTGGTATATTATCTATCTATCTATGTTATAACACATTTATGACAAAATAATGGCAACTAAAAGGTATAACACTTTCATATGATATATATATATATCTTTTAAAATGAAATAACTTTTTTAGACTTTCACCTTTGAGTGTATTTGCATCCACTATGATGCTGCATTGTAAATTTGTAAGAAAGATGAAATAAATAATCTTGGTGGTTTCATCATATTGTTCTTGTTATTTTAAAAGAACCAGTGCCAGTGGGCGCTTGTCTACCGCAATAAACTGCTAAAAATATTCTAGCCGGCTAGTATAGTAATACGCAAACGATTGTGCAGGTTGACAATTTGTGATTCATTTTTTTGTCGTTACTATTCTAGTCGATTGCTAGTATAGTCACGGCAAACAAATTGAATCACAATGCTACTATACTATCTGCATTGATTGCTGCTAGCTGACTAGCGTATTTTCAGCGGTTTACTGGAGTAGACAAGCAGGCAATGATGCAAAATCTTTTAACTGTTGATACTTATAACTCAATTTATTACTGATAAATTTACTTATATTACGTTTTGCCTGTCGTATACTATATCGTCATACTGTGATTATATTTGTCACAACTCAAACAAGCACTTAAAAAACTTAATAAATCGAAAAATAATCAAATGGACACCAATTTAACAAAATAAATAGGGAACCTAAGTGGGCGTTGTCCGGTTCTCTCCGGTCAGCGTGGTATAGGCGATTAACCCGTGCTAAATGTTTCGTAAGCGATAGCGCGAGAACCCGACCACGGACCGGAATTATATTCATACTGTAAGAAACTATAATCTTTCCTCTTTGCGTGGATATACATAACTCTGCTCTATCACAAATATTAATGACATTTGTTTTGAGTTGAAGTGAACTCTACATTTACACTGTTGCCAATTCCTTCCAAACTGCTCATGAAAAAGCACGTAAAAACATTTTGTCCGTGGCATCAGCATAACATTTGGTATCCGACTTGCTTTGTGGCTACTGTGAGGTCACTGGGTTGTACTAGATTATACATTACTAATAAAATATCCTTTAATGTGCCAACAAAATCTTGAATGCGAAGTACATTTAGCAACCATGGTCAGGCGCGTGGTATGCGAGGATGCCACAGCTGCACACAACGTGGCTGCGTCTCGCTTAGGTTGCCGCTCAGTCAGAGTACATTTGCGACAGCGCGCAAACATGGGTCCATTTAACTCATAATAGTTTGAATTTAGGAAGCGTCATCGAGCAAAGTAGAATGCCATCATCTTCTTCACAGAATTATGCATCTTGTGATGTTATTGGTTTAGATTTCTTTTGCGTGAGTCAAAAGATACGGCGAGTTACATTTTCGTACCATGCTAATTCTTATGGGCGCTGAGACCAGAGAGAACCAATTTCCTTCCCGCCTTCAAACTTAGGTTCCCTATTACAACTGCTGATATAGAGTTTAGGAATGTGCGATCGGTTAATGTACGTTTTTGTCAACGGAACTCAAGTAGGTCCCAAACAAGTTCCCAATGCCTGCTTGTAATTCCAGAACTAAGTTGTTTGAAGAAGGCTGCTTAGAAATGTGAAATACCAACCAAATCCAAGGCTTAATTGTTTACTCTACACCATTAAGTTGTACTCCAACAATCAGGTGTTTGAGAAATAGACCACCAAGGGTGGTCCACCACCTCGTTGACAAAGCGCGCATAAACCAACCGCGCATTCCTCAATTCTAAGTTAGCAAGACCATAGTTACGGTAACACGCCTATATCAACAAAAACAAAGGATTTGGTTCAGGGAGAAAGAAGAAAAAGAAAGACAAAGAGAAAGATAACGAAAAGAACAGCGCATTTCTTCTTCCAGCTATGGAGGGAATGGGCGGCTGCTGTTTGGTGAGACGAGCACCCCCCGTGTTTCACGCCGACCACCCCTTCATACTCGGCATCGTAGAAAGCAGCGCCCAGTCCACACTGTTCTTGGGACGGTTCTCTGCTCCTGCCGTAGTATAGATCTACACACACCTCAAAAGCTCTGGCGTGTGCAGTTCATTTTTAAAATTATTAAGGGTTACATTAAAGCATACCAAATTACATAATATCCGATGAACAAGTACAAGGAAGGCTTGATGCCCTGCTATCACTGTTAAAGAAATATGTCATTATAATTATAAATTTAAAAAGAAGTCAGAGTAACTTGCAAAGTAAATGAAAAAAAATTCTAGGGTTAACTAAAAAATAAAAATGCAAATAAATTAAGCATGGCTATTATAGCCAACAATTCTTTATATAATTATTTCAAATGCGTATCTGAATTAGTAGTGTTTATATAAATATAAAACTATTCACCGCAGTTAATACACTATGGCCCTGTGATGGAGGTGATTGAGCGTATACGCGTGTGATCGGTAGAGCAAAGTAGTGCGGGGCGGCGAGGTCATATCGATCTTACGGATGTGATGTGTTCCTCACGGCTGCCGACAAGAATTGAGTCAACATGGCACCTGTACCTGCGGCGCTCACCTAAAACAGAGAATGAACTGTAGCAGTTGACTGAAGGAGTAAAGCGCGAATGATATATTGTCGACGGGTCCGACCACATCAAGATCGAAATCATCTTATCGAATTTGTACTTTACGACAACGGTGTAAAGAGAGTGGTTAGATGCAACGCCGAATTGACACCAAATAGTCGTTAATACTAGTTTACCAATTATAGAGCGAAAGCGGTGTTAAAAGTGTGTGAAATTAGGCGGTGTTGATTTCGTGTTACATACTAAACAAGTAAAATATGGTTTAAGATTTGCTGTGATGAACCTGAAATATCATCACCGGCTGGAGTCAATCTCACACTATCAAATAAACTCTGCACTGTACTTTGTTCAACTCACACCGTATAGTGTGCCAGAAACACTAGCTCCATTGTTCAACTCACACCGTAAAGTGTGCCAGGAACACTAGCTCCATCTAGAAGACAGGCCGAGAAGACAACAAACTAAAGTATAATGGAACACTAATTAGTCACTCTGATGCGATGCTATAACATAACTTGTTATGCACTGTATGGTACGAGTACAAGTTTTTGTCCTAGCTAGCACACAGAGTACTTTCAGCGGTACTGCGCCTAGGCAAGCAGTCAATGACAACAGATATTTTAACTACTCACTATAAACTCAATTGAGTACCGTTAAACTTTACCATTGAAGTTTTTGCCTATATCGTATACTATGTTGTAGGCCTGCCTATCACTGTGACAATAATATTATTTGCCCTATCCTGATAAATATGTGTGTGTTTATTTCTTTGAAAAATTAATTAAACTTAAATAATGTGATCATGATTTCGTAGTACCTAATTAGTAATAAATTAATGTTTAAAACTTATTTGGCATCACAAAAATTAATCCCCCCCCCCCACATCCCTTCTTCTGTAATTATAAATCAATAAAATGTATTTGGTATAAAGGTTGAATGGAAGAAAAGGCCTAGCTCGCCTTAATCCCACCTGGACAATAAAGACATTTTATCTGACTATCTATCTATCTATCTATCTATCTATCTATCTATCTATCTATCTATCTATCTATCTATCTATCTATCTATCTATCTATCTATCTATCTATCTATCTATCTATCTATCTATCTATCTATCTATCTATCTCTCTATCTATATATCCCTAAAACCTCACACGCCGGTATTCATGTTGTCTGCAACTGAAGAATCACATTTTTTTAAAATCATTACTTAGTCCTACAATTCCTATGTGTGTGTATGTATGCGTGTGTGCGCGCACTGAAATTATTAGTTTAAACACGTTACCTATGAGTAAAACATTCTGGTTCTGATATTAATGTGAACTTGGGTCTAATGGACATGTGGACGCGGGTACTAGTGACAGCACCTGCGCCTGGCCGGTCAATGTCTGTTGGTGGTTTGTGTGATACAATGAAGTTAGTTAGTTAGTTAATGATATTAGTTCGTTAGCTATTTGACCCGGAAATGTAATGTTTATTGAGTGTTTTTTTAAACTCACTTACCAAAGTCACTGTTTTTTCCCCACCATGTTTTCTTCCCTCCAAAGGGAGGAACGTAAGGGAAGACGCGGGGGTTTAATGGGAAGAGGTGAGGATGTTGGATAGGAGGGGTTTAACGGGGTGGGACGGAGGAGTGCTCGTTGCAGAGAGGGCCGGCAAGACGGAGAAGAAAAAAGTGAAAGAAGAAAATAAATGTGAGGTAAGGCTGTGTGAATGAAGAAAGGTGTGGGTAAAAAGTTGCGCGAGAGCTCTCTCTGCACACACGCACCCCAACCGGCCAGAGCTCGCCCTTAGTTTTGGGGAATACACTACTCCCCTACTCACAGGCCAAACCACGGGAAGGTAGCGAGTTGGACTTTGAAGGCCCGTGATACAATGAAGAAGGACTTTCATGGCAAACAAATAATAGGCTCTTTTATCAACGCCAACTGTTCAGCAGAAATCATCGACACCTGAGAGAGCGCATTTGAGCTGGGCTAAGCTCAGCGATCCAAATATCAGCAGAACTGTTTACAAAAGTGCGCTTGCAAATAACAAAGAGTGAGTTTTATTGGGAATAGGGTACGTTTGGTTTCTGTTACGCATTCACTGGGTGACTGGATCGAGTCACGTTGAAATGATGTTTATTTATATTTATTTATTTTCTTCTTTATTTGCTTAATGCCCATACTATTCAGGTAAAAAATGATTTATGAAGGAGGACAGTAAGTTAAATTCAATAATTAAAATGTGAAATAAATCAATTTTTTATTAATTAATTTGAAAGTAATCAAAAAAGACATAAAACGCAGCTTTTCGCGGCAAAAGTTTTCGAAACAGTTTTTAAGTTTTTTTAGAAAAATATTTGCTGCGTCGATGCCGTTTTTTGTTTTTTTTTAAGTAGAATGACAAGATAAACATAAAAAATAAAAGGAAAGGAAAGAAAGGAAATAAAAAAAAAAACGAGAAAATTTATTTCTCTTCCATTGGGTGGTAGAATGCTATGTTTGAAGAGCGACGGGGCCCCCCCGTTTTTTTACGCCGCCCACTCTTTCATACTCGCACGTAGACAGCAGCGCCCAGTCCACATTTTTTGGGGAGGGTTCTCTGCTCCCCCGGTGTAAAACACCACAAACCCAAAGGGGCAAAAACGAAGAAGGTGTAATGCGTATACGTACAGTATTAGTAGGAAAAGGGAAAGGGTGCGGGGCGGCGGGGGTAAAATCGATCGTAAATGTTTCCTCACGACCGCCGACAAAAACTGAGGAGATCGATCCTTTATGTACGGAGCGCTCCTAATCGAGATTAAACCGTAATGTTATTGCGCAGGCCAAAGTAAAACATATAAGTTTTTCGTAGCAAAGCGCTAAGCTCGTCTCCTATCCTTCACGCCGAACGCTAGCGTCCCATTGGGAAACCTCATGAAAAGGGGAAATTGGGGGGGATTGCCAATAGTACTTCACATTTAGTTTCGACATTTAAATGGGTGTGGAGTTGTGTTTGTTGTTAAGCGGATGGGCATGCACCGCGTCTTAAGTAAAAAGACAAATTTAGTTTAAAAAAATCGTATTTAGAATCATCCCCCTCGGTCATATAACACTAATTTTCAGTATTTAGACGGCTGTTTCCCCCCCTTCAAAATGGCTTCTAATTTGGGACGCTCCCCCGGCCCAATGAGGTTTTTAGCGCTTACTTTGTGTCATTGGCGCAGGCCAAGCGTACCAAACGGTACATCTATACAGCCAAAAGAAGTGAAAATAAAATTAAAGTCTTGAGGTCGATTATATCAAGTCGGAAAAAAACGCCACCAGCAATCGAGGAAAAAATGTGATGCAACTAATTTAGGTCTATTTGTATTTTTTTTGTTCAAATTTAAAAAAGTATTTACAAATTTTAAGGGTAACTCATTTGACGCCGGGCGCGGTCTTGGTTAAAATTTTCAAACATTCAACAAAAAATGGGGCATGGGGTAGGCGTTTGAGGGGCTCTCAATTTAAAACAAATCATGACTGAGGAAACATTATAATAAATTTTTTGTGGATTTTTTTTGTGCAGGGAATCAAAAATCAGTTTTTTTCGATAAGCGTTTGTGTGTTTTGTGCCCACAATCCTCTCCAAAGTGTTCAATATAGATCTTAAATAATAAGATTTCTGAATTTCTTCGTTTGTATCTTCATTAAAAGTAAGCATACAGGTTTTGGCTGTTTATTATCTATCATCTTCTGTAGATTTTTCTGTCAAGGCATAAATATACGAACAGTAAACTTAAAACATTTTAATTTAAAACATGTGTGTTTGCCACCCACAATACTTTGGCGGGGGGAAAAAAGTCTTGAGGGCTTTCTTTACTTGTTTTAGGAAAATGTTGACGCGGGAGACCAGAGCATCTATTTCAACCCCAAGGTGAAACTTGTATATTTTACCAGAATTTAAACTGCTTAGAACTTGATCGTGTTACGGAAGGTCTCCCCCCACAAAACTTCGAAGACAATTCAATTCAAGTATTGCAACTTAAAACCTCGCCGCCCCGCACCACAACATTATTCCCCTGTAGTAAACATTAACTACACACTAACATTAACTTATTCAATTTTGTATTTAACGTTTACTTAACATTATCTAATTCTAATGCATAGATATTGAGTAGGCTATGTAATTGGAAATCGAGTTACAATATGTGAATTCATCGTTTTAAGAAACTTGGGCTATTTAATTATCCTTCTTTAATTTTCCATGCTCTATCTATGAGTGACACTAATATTTTGAATTTTGGTTTGCTTACTGCTATCATTAAAAGGGGTTCTACCGTTCTACTAAAATTTATGTTCGTGATAAAATACACTATTTTTGTTTATTTTAATAATTGTTTGAAATATTATTGCAATTGTTTGATCTTTGGGAAGTTTTGTACCAGGAACGTGAACATAATCTGTGCCATTTTCTTTTACAATATGTTCTTACTGATTAGGGTTAGTTTGCAAAATTGCTGCTCGTTTTAAATTAAAGACTGGTTTGAAAAATATTTTAGCAATTTGTGTTCAGGATTGATTGCAAGTCAAATGACGTTTGATTGGGCAGAATTTTTGTAATTATTTACTACAATTCATAAATTAAAAAAGTCGGCCCCAACCGGGGTTCGAACCACGGGTCTCCCACATTCCAGGTGAGCGTCTTAACCACTAGACCATCAGGACGGGTACATTTTGATCTCTTAATTGTAGCTGCATTATACATCTTAATGGATGGAACAGTACTGCAACATTACAAACATAACATAGTCATTATAAAATATGACATGCTTGTAATTTGATGGCATTGTTCGTGGGGGTAATAGCCCCCTCCCAAGTTTTATCATACATATACCAGACACCCACACCGATTATGAATTCGCAAACAAGAGACACGTACATTTTTATTTGTGTATCATTCACCACCTCATCAACAACGAGATTTAAACTGCAGAAAGAAACGAAATTTTTATTTTTTGCATCCTTTTACTACGATCTGATTAAGCAGCTTCGCTCTTTGTAGGTACTTCCTTATGCCTGTGCTAGTTTAATTGATATACCTAATTAGTAATTACACATTTAATTTCAATTTAAACTTGACTAAATTTAAATAATATTTTTGTCTGTATCCGATATTTTTTATTCCTCGTTTCTAAAGTGCAGTTGAACAAACTGTGGGATTTCTTTCAGCCGTGCTGATGGTGGGGTACTCCGCTCGTATACCCAGGGAGCCTCCTGAGGTGTTCCTAGCCGACCACCCCTTCATCTTCACCCTCGTAGACCGCTGCACCGAGTCCTCCCTCTTCATGGGGCGGTTCTTCCTACCCGTGTGAAGAATGAGGCACAGGAAGGATCTATATCTTCACGCTGTTAACCCCATCGCTTGGAATAAGTAGAAGTCAAGAAAATGGCGTGCATGACCTCATGCTGCGATAAAAGTGACTCAACGTTACTTTTGAATTACGCTGTATCGCACAAGCTAGCATATAGACGCATCATGAATTCTGCTCGTGTTTGTAAATTGAGATAGAATGTGTAAGTTTCGTAATAGAAAATAAATAAAATATAATAATATATAACTGAAACTGCATTACATTCTTATTTACAATCTCGCCGACCCGCACTACATCCTTACCAGGTCTATAATACAGCACCTCGTCATGTGTACACGAACTTCAACAAACCTTGCATCCAACTTAACTTGCCTCAATGCAAGTTCCTTGTAAAATGTCTATATTTATAAAGCGATTAGATCCTATTTAGTTTGGCGGGTCTGGATGATTGGAGACAACGCAATGTATCCGGCTGGCCATAGCTGTACTTTACATATGTATTTTCTTTCTTGAAGGCCACCAACAACACAGCATGAGCTCCACAAGTATGATGTAGGCATTGGATTACAATTAATATATCTGATAGGTACCAAACTTATATAATAAAAACAAAAATCGAAACAGGTCTACTAAAGTGCACACACAAAATATATTTTTTTTCGGGGTTCGGACATATCCTCGAAATCAGACATTTCATTAAAATATCAGGAAATACTTTAGATATACTATATTATAAGTTCATAGTAGTAAATACTAACTTACTTGTAAGTAGTTAATACTTTATCGAATTACTTAATCCATTGATCGCATAAATATTTCATACAATTTAATTTTAAATATTTGAAATTAAATAAGGCCTTCTATTATAGGTATATTATATATCAATAAACTACATGATTAGCAACATCCGATATTTTGCACACCGCGATACTAACGAGAATTGAAACGAACGTGCAATTTCTTTCAGCTATGGTGATGATAAAGAAGTGCCGTAAGATGACGAAACCTCCCGAGGTGTTCCTAGCCGACCACCCCTTCATCTTCACCCTCGTAGACCGTAGCACCGAGTCCTCCCTCTTCATGGGGCGGTTCTCACTGCCCGTGTGAAGAATGAGGCAACAAAATGGCATGCATGACTTAAAGCTGTAATAAAAGTGACTACACGTTACTTTTATATTACGCTTTATCGCACAAACTAGCATAGACGCATCATACATTTTGCTTGTGTTTGAAAATTGAGATAAATGTATAAGTTTCGAAATAGAAAATAAATGAAATATTATTATATATAACCTAAACTGCATTACATTCTTATTTACTACCTTGCCGACCCGCACTACATCCTTATCAGGTCTATATTACAGCTCCTCGTCATGTGTACACAAACTTCAACAAACCCTGCATCATATTAGTCTCGATGTAAGTTTCATGTAAATAGTTTATATTTTATCTTATATAGCTCTACTATAATTATTGTGCTACATTGTATAGTTATAGTTTTAAGATCTTTAATTTTCACCCTAAAAATGTGTAACTTCGACAGGTTGTTAAGAAAGGATACACTTATATGTCTATCAGAGAACATTTTCATTATATGATTAGTATTTTTTATTTTTTATTGACTGACCGTAAATGTGCAGAAAATAGACAAATTATGCATTTATTGTACGCACAATTCTTACCGACCCCCAACTTTTTTTATATACATGTCCCATTTGTAATTTTATTTTTCCTGTGTGTGTTTGTTTTGTAATAAAATAATAATAACAAAATAATAATAATAATAATAATAATAATAATAATAATAATAATAATAATAATAATAATAATAATAATAATAATAATGATGATGATTTTAAACGCCTTATTTGTTGTTTTAAGTTTATCACCTTTGGACAGATATCTATGGACATGTCTGATTGCTTGAAAAACGTGACTTATTCTCATTCTCAATTTGACGTCATCAATTATTATCGGTGACGTAGAAACAATTTACGAATTGGTCCCCATCGGGATTGAGAACGAAAATTTTAACTATAGAAACGAAAATAACACTCGTTCTCATTCTTATAACTACACTAGGAAAACGCTTAAGTCCCGCCGCGTTGTTGGATGAGCGTAATTGGTGCATTGAGCTGCCATGTGTTACGCAAATTTTCTGTTGTTCTGTGAAAAATTCATTACTTATTCGAAGATTTTTTTTAATTAAATTAAATTAAATAAAAAAATAACTTAATTTTTTTAATGAATCGTAATTTTTAAAAAAGAAAAAAAATCGTAAAAATGCAATTTTCATAAGAAATAAATATTCGATTGCGCTCAAATTTAACACGAATATATTAATTCATAAAATTAAGGTTCTGTGAAAAAATAATTACAATAGGATAAAGCATGTAGGTGTAATAAGTCAAAGAATTGTTTAAAAAAAGAAAAAACCCGTAAAATTTCGATTTTCATGAGAAATAATTTTTCGATTACGCTCAAATTTCGCACGAATATCTTAATTCATGAAATTAAGGTTCTGTGAAAAAATCATTACAATCGAATAAAGCATGTAGGTGTTATGAGTCGAAAAAAGTTGTTAAAATCGAAAAAAATCGTAAAATTGCGTTTTTTATGAGAAAAAATTTCCCGATTGCGCTCAAAAACGTGGCAGTTCTAAGTTCAGAGATTTCAAAGGCCTCCATGAAATTTCATCGCAATCGGAGTATCGGTTTAGCCGGAATCGTGTTAACAGACACACAAAAATACAGAAAGAAAAAAAAAAAAAAAAAAAACATTCCGGATTTTTTTCTCCAGTGTAGTGAAATGGAATCTTCGCTTCGCTCGCTTCGCTCGCTACGCTCATCCAAAAATGGCGGCCTCGGGATATAGTACTTTAGTCTAGCTTAAGTTTATTATTATTATTATTATTATTATTTTTTTTTTTATTATTATTATTATTATTATTATTATTATTATTGTTATTATTATTATTATTATTATTATTATTATTAATTATAAATATGTAAAGATGGTTTATATAGCCCTTGCAGAGTCGGTTATTTCTTACGGTCTGTTAATTTGGGGAAATGCTTCGTTATCACAGCTAAATAGCATAATCTCTATTCAAAATAAAATAATGAAGATGATCACTTTTGAAAATAATTAAAGCACTTTAGAATGTTATAGATTACAAAACGTTTTACCTTCACAGAAATTATTCACATATAAATTAGTTTTGAAACATTTTTTCGTTAATACTCACAAAAATTGTATAAATCACACTACTTCTACTCCCTCCAAATCTTTGGAGGCCACGGGTTGGAAATAAGTATGGTAAAAGAACACTTAGCTACACTATACCTTTCTTTTTTAATAGTATTCCAAAGAACATCAGAGATTTAGAGACTATTTATGAAATCAAAATAGAGCTAAAATTACGAATATACAGTAAACTTAGGGTTGTTGTGTATTTGTTACTTGTGTATTTTAATTTAAAGTGTTTCATAATTTAATGTACATGAATTAGCACTCTAATATTTCACTGTTCTATATCTGTTCTATTCAATATTTATTCACTGTATTATTTGTATTATCATATTTGTTTGTGTTTGTAGTAACGCACACTGATCGCAGATAAGATATATAGATATGATATATAGATAGATAAGATTTCATTTGTAACGGACGGGCCTGCTACGCTCCTTTAAAAGCCCCTCGTTGGGCGCCATTGTACGGAGGGCCTACAACCTACCGTCGTCTTTTTAAACTGTAACCTAATGTGTACGATTGTCAACCTAACGGGAATTA
>JAMZAV010004394.1:0-50735 GCA_024449915.1 Sweltsa coloradensis
CGCAGGAAGTACACTGCAGTAAGGATTGTGAGGAAGGCTCCCAGTAATGCCAGGCCGCCTAGGACAGCTGCCCACGGGTACTGCAGTGTGTTGTGCAGTGCAGGCTGCTTTGCAGATGCACCCATGCATGAGGTACACTCGCTAGAGTAGCAGGTGAAGGCGAACCTGAGACATAGAATGTCACTTCTATAATCATGATGACGAAAAACATGGAAGAACTACATAGGATTTTTTTGTTGGATGAGCGTAGCGAGCGGAAGCAAAGACTTCAATTTCACTGACCCCCCAAAAAATTTAGATCGGGTGTTTTTTTTTTTTTTCTGTCTGTCTGTCTGTTTGTTTGCTCTCTACCGGGCAAACGACATATGCGATCTTGATGTAAATTTGACCGGACCTTCGTTTTCTCTGAACTTATTGTGTGTTATGTGTTGTGTGTATTGTTTTTGGGTACAATCGAAGAAATATTTCTCATGAATATCGTACTTTTACGATTTTTTTCGATTTTTAGTGCGATATTTTCGTCACATTTGGGCCGATTCTGACCAAACGGGTGGGGCTACAACGTTCATATTTCACATGGACATTAAGATTATAGTGATGTAGTACCTTTTGAAAGAAAAAGTTGAAAAAGTTAGCTAGAATCCATAGAAATAAAGGTTTTAATATTAGTTTTTCAATTTTTAGTGCGATATTTTCGTCACATTTGGGCCGATTCTGACCAAACGGGTGGGACTACAACGTTCAGATTTCACATGGACATTAAGGTTATGGTGATGTAGTACCTTTTGAAAGAAAAAGTTGAAAAAGTTAGTCAGAATCCACAGAAATAAAGGTTTTAATATGAGTTTTTTGAAGTTTATAATACCAATTATGGCTGTTGTAATCAGGGTAGGGTCAAAACCTTAGAAGTCCAAGAAAGTTGGCTGAATGAAAGAGTACCTTTAATACAACAGCGAAAAAAAAAATTTTTTTGGTCGGGTCATAACCTCACTATCGGCTAGTATATGTTGTTTTTTTGACAATAGTGTAGCCAGCACAGATAGTGCAAAATTAAATTTTGTGAATCGGTTTTCTGGATATAGTTTCTTAAAACCTTTAGCTACAACTTCAACTATAAGGACAAATAGATTTCTGAAATATCAGTAGGTTTACGATTTTTTTTGCCAGACGATACAAAAATCAAAAAATTCATATTTGTACCGTTTGACAAAAAAAATCGTACACCAACTGTATTTTCAGAAATCTATTTGTCCTTATAGTTGAAGTTGTAGCTAAAGGTGTTAAGAAACTGTATCCAGAAAACCGATTCTCAAAAATTAATTTTGCAATAACTGTGCTGGCTACACTGTTGTCAAAAAACAACACATAATGGCAAAAAGTAAGGTTACGTTCCGCCCCATTTTTTTTTCTTTTTTTCCTGTTTTAAGTAAGGCCCTCTTCATTCACAAAACATTTCAGCCATGTTTCTTTAACTTTCAAATTATCGGCCAGAGGTGGTACAATAGCCTTAACAAGTAACAATAGAAACTTGACAACAATCACCTACAATGCATTCAAAAAGCACTTGCAAAGGAAAAGTGCAAACAAACGCACAAAACGCAAACAAAAAACTTACAAAAAAAACGCTCATCCATCAACGCGGCGGGACTTTCGCGTTTTCCTAGTTATTTTCATTTTTCAAGACGTAACTAAATTATTGTTAATGGACAATTTAACTTCGTATTCACGCAGTTGTTTATATTGTAACAATTTCAAACGTGTTCAAAATATTGATTTATGTGATGATTTCAAATTCATTCAAAATCAAGCTGAAAAAAAGCGTGCAAACAAGAATGATGTACAGAATGTATTTAGAATGTAGAATTAATTATTAGAATGTATTTTGAGCCTCAAGGGGGCAGGTCTAGTTTCAATTAAAAGGAGCATATTATCGAACCCGGCACCGCGACCAAAATACACCAACGCTGGTGGGATTTGTGTACCCTTCTTCAACAAAAAAAAAGAAAGAGGCCACCCCTTGACACGGATAGACTCAAGTTGCTACTAAGAAAGAGACGGAAGCGGAGGACTGGTCACCGATGGTGGTCTCCTCGGTGTTCCTGAGTGCCTGGCACTGAGTCTTATCTCGTAGATAATTTATTAACATTTTATAACAATCATTAATTTACCCAAGGCAACAAGTCTGCCTTTCCCAAAAAATAAACCGCCGTCTCTGACCCCAGGCTATCAGGGACACGATAGCAGTAACTAAATAATATTAGGCTACATTTGTGCAGAGAGTAAAATTTTGCGTCATTTCGTTAATAGATTTTCACTTTAAACCAATTTATTCCAGATGGTTAAAAACATAAAAACCAAAATTGGACGTTTTTAAACTGCGTAGTGTACCTTGCCTCTCTAACAATAGCCTAATCATACCCGTTTTCGAAAGATAACCTACCTATATGACGATAACGATAAATGTATGAACTAACAACAGAACATGCTGCTTACTTCGGAAGTCGTGTCATTATTTTGAGTCCATTGAGTTGCCTCCACGTCCCGACTTCAGAGTGACCGATCCTCACGTTGTAACCAGTAGGTTGCGCCAACTTGAAGATGTGCTCTTCCAACATGTTGGCATACTTCAATGTCTCCAGAATGTGACACTTGCTAATCAAACCGCTTCTCGTCTGGCGATCACAGGACTGATCGAGAGTTTTCTGAAGTCCCTTGGCAACTGTCCATACTGTACCAATAATTTGTCTTAGCTGTGACGAGTTCGTTCCACCTATAAAACTTTTCTGTTCGGAATTTAGTGATCGCATAAACTTGTCAGTTATTTCTGATATGAAGGGTTCTGTTTCAAATAATGGATGGACGGTGACGATTGAATTTGTTCCTGAAAGCAGAACAAAAAATAACACATTTTATTTTAAGAAACGTTTCTCTTCAAAACTGGATTTTGTCAAGAGGCGGGAAGCATTTTGATTTCAACAGTTCAAATGTGCCGGGCCAGTATTATGCAGTCAACACATCATTTTAACTTTCTCATACACAATTCAATCTAGACAAAAGGTTAAATTTAAATGATTTTTTCCACAACTGAACAAAAATGATGCCAACTGTAGGCATAAACAATTTTGTACGTTACATAACAGTATCGTTATTTTTCGATTATACTATATCGTGCAACCCATCTTCTATGAAGAAGTAGCAATTGTTTGCGTACCTGCATTAAATTGTTGCGCTTGGCTTGATTTCATCATTGTTATGAAAACGAGATTTTCCACCACTTGGCAAACCCGTAGAAATCTCTGTATCTGGTCTGGTTCTTCTATGAGGAGTATGACCAACGTTCCAGGTTTCAGTATCCAGGCCAGATCTGCGGCGTCCCCCGCGCTCGTTGCCGTGGTGTTCCTGCTGTGAAGCGTGTAGACCCCGACGAGGCACGTGGTGTCCAGCAGGGGGTGCGTCCGGAGACGGTGCGCGAGAAGCTCCGCGTTCTGTGTGTCTCCGCGCACGATGGAGAACATCCGGGAGTCCAGGGAGTGGACAAGAGACACGATGGCTTCGACCTGGCTGTAATCTGTGTTCAACAGCATCTAGGGCGAACATGGACATGTTTCACACATTTATAATCGTCGTCAAATTCGTAAAGCATATTCTTCGGGACTATTGACAAGGGATTACACGCCAAAGGCTCTCATGACACACTGTATCCTACTATACCGTAATGTCACCTAACGAAACAGAATCGTCATGGGCACACGCTGCATGTAGAGCCCACTTCATTACGGAGGCATCACCTGACCCAACCTGCCCGTATTATAGGACCGAAGTTTTCAGCGTCAGTATAGTAGGCTAGGAGAACAAGATTTACCCAAAAGCAATCATTTCCAACGTTGTTATAAGTACATGCCCCAGAACACCCCATTCCAGAAGAGTTGAAACGAAAAGCCGGCGCTCTACGAAAAAGGGAGTCTTCGCTGCTACACATAGCTGCTCGTTTGAAAATGCATCTTGTATTTTGCGAGTAAGGAATACAGTCGTAGTCGTGGTCGTAGGTGTATACAACCTTTTGCTTTCACGTTACCACCTCCAGTAGCACATGGACCGAGAGAGTGTGCAGCGCAGAGATATTCGACCCCTCCGTTTGATGTGATCCTCATAGTCGAAATAAATTATTACCTTTCACCCTCTTGCTCACCCCTAAATAAATAAAAACAAAATTCGTATATTGATTCTACACACTGAGTACCATATTAACTGAATTTCAGTAGAGGACTTACCAAACTTTCCAAGCCAACCTTGTAGGTGCCAGCGCCATCGACAAGTGAACAATGGCCAACCAGAGACCAGTATTTTTAATTGAGAACACCGACCCAGAAACAACGATACTAATTCGGTTAGTTAGTTAGTTAGTGGGGTTGTAGAGCACACAACAGTAAAGTTATCACTGCCCATTGCGGAACAACCTAAGAATGTACAAGGTGCTTTCATTGCTAGGTCAGCTTCAAAGTCGCTGTTCACGTATTTCCAACCCAAGAATTGAAGGATTTATAGTATAGGTGAATTCGACTGAAATTTGGTTCGAGACGGAAATAATTATTAGAAAGCTGATTCTTTTTGTAATACGTTCATTAGGCCCCCTGTATATCTCCAGAAAAATCCCCAAAAATCCTACGTGGGCAACACCCTTCGATTTTGAAAAAATCACCGCCATCTTGCAGTTTTTAGATGAGCGTAGCGAGCGAAGCGAGTGAAGCGAAGACTTCAATTTTACTGACCCCCTAAAAATTTAGCTCGGTTGTTTGTTTGTGTGTTTGTTTGTTTGTTTGTTTGTTTGTTTGTTTGTTTTTTTTTTTGTTTGTTTGTCTGCTGTGTTCACACGATTCCGGCCAAACGGCATAAGCGATCTTAATGAAAATTTGACAGGACCTTCGAAATCTCTAAACTTAGACTTGCTACGTTTTTGGGTACAATCGAAGAAATATTTCTCATGAATATCGTACTTTTACGATTTTTGTCGATTTTTTGTGCGATATTTTCGTGCCATTTGGGCCAATTCTGACCAAACGGGTGGGGCTACAACGTTCATATTATACATGGACATTAAGGTTATGGTGATGTAGTACATTTTGAAAGAAAAAGTTGAAAGAGTTAGCCAGAATCTATAGAAATAAAGCTTTTAATATAAGTTTTTTTATTTTTTGTGCGATATTTTCGTGCCATTTGGGCCAATTCTGACCAAACGGGTGGGGCTACAACGTTCATATTATACATGGGCATTAAGGTTATGGTAATGTAGTACCTTATGAAGAAAAAGTTGAAAAATTTAGTCAGAATCCATAGAAATAAAACTTTTAATATAAGTTTTTAACGGTAAATAATACCAATTGACAAGAAACAATAGAAACTTGACAACAATCGCCTACAATGCGCGAAGACAACAAAACAAAGCACTTGCAAAAGTAAAGATATCCCACGAAAACTAAAAACTTTAAAAAGCTCATCCATCAACGCGGCGGGACTTAAGCGTTTTCCTAGTAAAAAAAATGCCAAAATGTGATTAGAAAGCTGATTCCTTTTGTAATTCGTTCATTGGGGCCCCCTGTATATCTCCAGAAAAATCCCCAAAAATCCTACGTGGGGAACACCCTTAAATTAAAAAAAAACCGCCGCCATCTTGCAGTTTTCAAAAAAAGTAGGGTCATTTCCGACACTTTTGTGACCGTTGAGAGTCAATGACAATTTCTCAACGGATTTGTCCTCTCAGAAGGTTTTATAAAACATTTAGCCCCCATGCCTCTCGCGAAAGTGTAAGCATACTCCACCAGAGCCCAAAATCCAATATGGCTGCCATTTGCCACGTCTGACACTATCTTTGCAAGGGTTTAGCGTAAAGTATCGCGTAGTATGTGGTTTTTATGGATTAGGTGGTCGAGGAATTCGTGTCTGAAGTCGGTTTGGTGAACAGTTTAAAAATCGAATCCAATATGGCCGTCGATTTGCAGCTTGGAATACCCAGTTTCTCGAAATCGTAGTAGAACTTTCAAAAGACACGAATGAAAGCCCTGTTCAAGTATTTTGAATAATTGGCAGTAGAACTATGACAAATTCTGTACGAAGCACTACAATCATTAGTGCACTCCTTATATGCACCATTACTGTTTGTCCGAATCTGTTGACTCTCCACACTCACTCCTCTTATCATCGCTGCCACTATCTTCACCACTATCATCTGGACAACCACGAGTTTTGAGCTGCTGGGGCAAGGGGGGTAGGGTGTGGCGCACTGGTCGGCACTTCCCATTTAGAATTTCCCAGCCTTGACCAATGGGGGATGGATGCTCTAGCAGCTCGTAATAGAGCTGGCAAAACGCAATGTAATTCGTCCTCTGCACATAGATCCAACGAGTCGTCGTCAGGTGGGAGTCGAATCGTCTTCTTGTTCTTCATTTTGTGCCACTTGGAAGCTCTGGCTTCCGCGCAGGTAGCATCTGCACTTTCAGCATAGACCTTTGAGAGGACAAATGCCTTCATATTTGCTCTGACTTTGTCCTCTAGCTCCACACTTTCACCTACTCTTACAAGAGCTCTCTGGCCTCTGCTCTGAGTCATTAATTAATTCCTGCATTACTGTTTTTTTGCCATGCCATAGAAACCTGATGTGTGGTCACTGCCTGTGATGACATGTAGAGGTATGATGACATCGGCGACCTCTGCTGACAGTAGGGCATTGCAGTTGATTATTGAATGCTTGCGTTTTATCAGCAGGTCTCCTCTGAATTGTTGTGAGACATAAGCTGCTTGTACATATACATCTGTGTCCTCGCTGTCTAGAACAACTGCTCCAGTATAATTTCCAGCTCTCAGCTTGGCATACGTTGAAAGCAGCATTGTGTCTGCTTCTGGATGCTTGAAGACGTACTCATCGCTCGTCACGCCAGTGCTCAGGTTAGTTGACGTATTGTCCTCACAATATATGACACCACGACGCAGCTGACCAATTTTTGCTTTCATCTGTTCCTTCACAAGTCTCTGCAGTCTGACCTTATTTCCTGAATTGACCATCAGCTTATTGAATTCAGCAGCTTCTGGAAACGGGTCTTCAGGCTTAGGGAAAACATTTGGGATCTGTAGATGTTTTGCTGCCCGTCGATCGTCCTCATCATCCTTGATGCTAAAGGGAAGGTCTTACTTGTCGTCTAAGAGTATGATGAGACGTGCATCAGCGTGGCGTGAGAGAATTATCGAGCATATCTTATCAAGGTAGTCACTCCAGTGGTACCTCGAGCCGTCCCGTTTCCTAGCCTCACGGTCCTCTGGTCTGGGGGTGGCATATGATGATCATCATATGATCATCATATGCAGCGCGATGAAAGCACTTGAAGAAAGTAGCCGAACTGCCTAATTGTGGTTGCAGTACTTCGATCAAGTGTGGGTAATGAAAGACTTCGCGAGAGCAGAAAGGACAGGCGATTGAAAGCTTCATCTTTACTCCGTTTAACGCATGTTATGTCACCTCCATGCAGATCTACTCCTAAGTTATGGCATTTTTTTGAAAACTGAAAGATGGCGGCGATTTTTTCAAAATTGAAGGGTGTTCCCCAAGTAGGATTTTTGGTGATTTTTCTGGAGATATACAGGGGGCCCCAATGAACGTATTACAAAAAGAATCAGCTTTCTAATAATTATTTCCGTCTCCAACCTTAATTTGCCTATACTATTAAGTCTGTATCACAAGTTATTTTCACTTCAGACTGTAGCGGGATTCGAACCCGAGACCTTCTTGACCAATTTGGTCTCTTAACAACTGAAATAAAACGAGCCAAATTTGGTCATATATGTGTAAATGATTTTGTTTGATAGTGAGGATCACATCAATGGAAGCGTCGATGGTCAATTTAAAAGGTTACAAGCTTTGACTTGCATACTTACTCGGCCCAGACCCAGATGGAGGTGGTAATGTGAGTATACATGCGGAATATTATTTAGTTGACATGGACTTAAGAAAGTCTGACTGGACGAATAGTTTCAGGGCGTGGCCTCATAGCCGAGTATGTTACGTCATTTGGAAAAGTGTCAAGTATATTGCAAAATGTTAAGACGAAGAAGAATGTTAACTATGTGGACCTGCTGATCGACAACAGTTCGCTGAACAAATGTCATTCGATCACGAAACCCACTCGTCGACATCAACACTAAAACGGGAATTTAAATTCACAAGTAAGACAGTATTATGAATTTATTTAACTTACATTCGCCTATGCGCTTAGTTCTGGTTGTCTGCTTTGCTTTGACTGCAGAAAACACAAAACCCCCAGAAACCCCAGAAGATAAAGTGAAATGTATACGTATACCCTGTTGTACTCATCAGATGCCGTGGATGATGTTAAGACAGGTGTGACTGGCATTTCCAGTGGGATGATAAGCCGAGTCATATTATTGTGATCCTTGAGGAGAGAAGATGCAGCATTTGCAGAGCTCTCATTCAGAGTAACTGCTGCTATTACGTCATTTGTACTCAACGCATTCGTCTTATCTGAAAATCAACAATCAGACTGCAGGGTCCATTCTCTCAAAGGTTAGCTTACCTCCTTCATAATGAGTGTGGTGTTACTAGATTTTGCCATTTGCCAACATAATCCATTTTAGTCAATATATTAGATCACACAACCGAACGCAAAGAGCAAAACTTATTTAAAAAGAAATATTTAAGTGAACAGCTAACAGTTTAACATTCATTCAGAATAGATAAACATGTAATACACAAATCAAGCCCAATTCCCAAATATAAGCATTCCCTTCTTTCTTTCTTTCGTTCGTTCTTTCTCATGACGTGTCACTTTACCCTTAATATATTTTTTTGTGTTACTGAAATTAACATAATTTCTTTTTTTCCGACATTATGTCTATGTAGGTCTACTCGTACCAAATGACAATTTAAATCAACAATCACCAACGATTTTGTTTTGCCATTTTTGATAGTACAATTACCTACATGATTATTTCTGCCACAGAATAGATCGAATCGAATACGGAGAAAAAGTTTGATTATTAAATTATTAAATTAATTATTATTCATTAAAGATGAAATATATATAACCATATATATTTTTGAAGAAGAAGAAGAAGAAGAAGAAGAAGAAGAAGAAGAAGAAGAAGAAGAAGAAGAAGAAGAAGAAGAAGAAGAATGCAAAGTTAAGAGAATAATGTTACCTGCATCCAACAGAAGATTAGAGGCAGACTCCAGCCCTGAGCAAGTATCCCACTGCGACAGTTCTAGTTCTATGTCTGGCAGTATGGTGGAGTTTTGATTCACAGAAGTGAGAGCGTAGCGCAATGCTGCCAACTGTAGGCTTGCTTCCGGCCAAGGTTGGCTGCAGTGGAGAAGACTTCCGGGCGCGCCACGAGGCATCACTCCAAGAAGCAACAGCCGCCGCTTTGAGCCAACCTGCAGAAGTAACACAAACCCCTTTAGGTATAAACACCTACACTCACAGCTAAACATATTAGTTGAACTAAACTATTAGCACAGACCTAGATCACAATGGACATGGTGATTATTTCTCGAGTTCTAACGTTACGGTAACGGTAAATATTGGCTAATAAAAGAACTGTAGTGTCTACGTACATCCATTGATCTGGCAAAGAATGTACGATATTTTTCGACATTGTTATGTTACTATATCGGTTATCACGTAAGTAAGTGTAACCAAAGCAAGTATCATAATGTTTCAACGTGCCACTGATTATAACGAGATTTTGTCTTCATCATATCCCGAGCCGACTCCGGATTTAAATAAGTAGTCCATATATGGGATAATACACAACATATCACGAAATAACTTTTTCTAAAGGTATTCCTCAGACAACCTCAAATCGACAGTTTGCGAGCAATAAAAAATACACTTACTCCATGCATGTGGTAGCTGTCAGCCATTCCCGTGGTTTTGCTGTCAAGGCAGAATGGCTGACGACCACTCGTCGGAAGTTCTGTGTTGTTGGGAAGATAATACGACTTGACTAATGAAGAGTTCAATTGAACTTTTCCGCTAGTGTCTACAAACCCAACCGGCACCAGCCCACTGCGTTGCAAGTTTATAATCTGGAATTCAGAAATGAAGTGCATTAGGCAGAGATAATGTAAACACACATACATACAGTTTATTTATTTATTTGTATTTATTTATTAAAGCCAACAACAGCAGCTCATCCACAATCTGTTGTAGGCAATAGAACAATTAATTAAATACTTAATACGTACTTAAATAAAATATGACATCAAAACTAATTCAAAAAAATCTAAATTAGTCTAATTTAATATCAAAATGTGAACGAAATAACATGATGCTATACTTAGTACACAATAGTAATAGTAATAGCCCTACTGAAATGTATACCAAATTAACAGTAAAGGCTATAATAATGTATTAATTTTCAACATCGATATAAAATATTCATTCATTCCAGAGGTACAATAAAAAAAAAAGTTGTAACGAAATAATTGAAATACCCATTCTGTAATACACACAGACACACTCGATTGTATTATTAATTTTGCCTGCGAATTTTTAACGGTTGACGTAACGGTTGGAAAACCATTTATTTTTTTAAAATAGGGAATTTGCATAAGTTCCAGATATTGGTAAAAGTATCTGCAATACATAGATATTCTTCTCAAAATGACATAAACGTTAATTTAAGGTTTTAAAAGTTAATCGTTCAATATCTATTGAGGGTCAAAGTTTGACCTTTTAAATTTCCCGCACATTTATTTTGAAACGGCTGCCTACGTCACCGGCCTTCATGACGAACACGGCCGCCTAGATAAACAACGAAATTCCCTCCTTTTACCAAAGTCTTTGGTTCTTACAACAATGGCCAACAATAAACAACAGTTGATGTCTTTTTCCAAGTTTTATAATCAACATTGTGTTTTTACTTATTATCAATTAAAATGCGGTTAAAACTTACGTTGTGATATTACTAAATGTATAAAATAAAATATTAGGCATATAAGAACAAACTAGATGTCAAAATGAGTTCGTACAGCCAAGATAATCTCCGAAAGCGAGTAACTTGATATATCATTACGTGATTGGTTGATTGGTATCATGAAGGCTGGTGACGTTTGCCCCGTTTCTTCCCGCCAAAATATGTAGGAAACTTTGACCCTTATTTTATAAATGAAAATATTCTCAAAATCAAGAAAATAAGATATTTTTGTGTAAAGGAAGCTGGCCTTAACCCAGTAGAACCATAAAATAATGTTATGCAAATTCCCTATTCATGTTCTTAGGGTACAAAATGAAATTGCAATTTTTCTGATAATTTTTATACTATAATTTATTTTTCGGGACAATATTTATGATTTTTGTGCAAATTCGGAACTTTAGTTAAAATTTTAAGAATTTTAATATAGGCCTTCCTATACTGTTTGATTATGTCATCAGAAATTGTTGTCTTAATAGTAGGGGTGTGCGAATACCCGAAATTTATCGGGTCGAGTGTTTGATACTCAACGCAAACACGAGCACAAATCGAGTATCATAATAATAATGATTTTGGTGGAGGTGCCGGGTAGCCTATAGTAAATTGAACCCGAATCGTCGACATGATGAGGTGCCGGATCATTAAACACGATTGTGAAAATGTAAAAATCATTATGCATATTATTTGGTACTACCATATAAACTCATTAAACAAAATTGGACTATCGCTATTTTTTGGCACAAATAATAAAATATCGATATCACTATTTTCATGTTATATCAATAATTGAATTATGTGTCATGCTTAGCCCTTATATATACGTTTGTCCATGGTCATTAAAACTTCCTAGGCAGATAATATTTTCAAATCAATTAAATGTTTTGGAGCCTACATACAGACTAACATCAATAAGTTAAATTAATGTTGTACACCCGGCGTTAGAAGTAAATCAAGGGCTGGGAATTGTTGGATGAGCGAAGCCAAGACTTCAAATACACTGACCCTCAAAAAATTTAGCTCAATGTTTTTTTTCTGTCTGTTTGTTCGCACTCTACCGGGCAAACGGCATATGCGATCTTGATGAAAATTGGAGCAGACATTCAAAATCTTTGAAATTAGACCTGCCATGTTTTTGGGTACAATCGAAGAAATATTTCTCATGAATATCGTACTTTACGATTTTTTTCGATTTTCAGTACGATATTTTCGTGACATTTGGGCCGATTCTGACCAAACTGGTGGGGCTACAACGTTCATATTATACATGGACATTAAGGTAATGGTGATGTATTGCTTTTTGAAAGAAAAAGTTAAAAAATTTAGCCAGAATCCATAGAATAAAGGTTTTGGTATGAGTTTTTTGAGGTTTATAATAACAATTAACAAGTAACAATAGAAACTTGACAACAATCACCTACAATGCATTCAAAAAGCACTTGCAAAGGAAAAGTGGTCCCACGCAAACAAAAAACTTACAAAAAAGCTAATCCATCAATGCGACTAAAAAAAAGCGTTCGCGAAGCGGCCTTGTTGGATGAGCGAAGCGAAGACTTCAATTTCACTTTCTTTTTTTTTCACTTACGTTACCCCAAGAAAAATAGCTCGGGTGTTTTGTTTTTGTTAGTTTTTGTTGTTGTTTTTTGTCTGTTAGTTCGCTCTCTACCGGGCAAACGGCATATCAATGCGATCTTGATGAAAATTGGAGGGGAATTTCGAAATCTCTGAACTTAGACCTGCCACGTTTTTGGGTATAATTTATCATATATTTCTATGATTATCGTACTTTTACGATTTTTTTCAATTTTTAGTGAGATATTTTCGTGATATTTGGCAAACGGCTCACCGATCTTGATTAAACTATGGGAACGTTTTAAAACCACTGAAATTATATTTGTTATGATTTAAGAGACATTTGAAGAACTATTTCTCATAGAAATCGTACATTTTCGATTTTTTTTAATGCGATATTTTCGTGATATTTGGGCCGATTCTGACCCAAACGGGTGGGGCTACAACATTTATATTTTACATAGACATGGTGGAAATGGTGATGTAGTACATTTTGAAAGAAAAAGTTTAACATTTAGCCAGAATCCATAGAAATAAAGGTTTCAATATGAGTTTTTTTGGTTTATAATAATTAACAAGTAACTACAGAAACTTGACAACAATTACCTGCAATGCGTTTAAAAAGCAAATCTTCGGGCCTCCAGATATTTTACATTCTATTAATTGGTATTACCATAGCAATTAATACTACTTTATAAAAATTATCCTAATTTAACATAAATGATTTTGCAATGGGACTTGAAAAAGTAAAGAGATCCCACGCATACTAAAGACTTACAAAAAAGATCATCCATCAACGCGACTAAAAAAAGCGTTCGCGAAGCGGCCTAAGTATAGTCAACGAGTAAAAGTGAAATAGATAGTAAAATAACGAATACTCGGACTCGAATAATGTACTCGATACTCGAGTTGATTTTAAATGGACTCGCACACCCCTACTTACTACTTATTACTAGTTATTAGACATTGCTGTTAGAAAAGTATTACTATCTCAAAATGTGCATATCTACAATACATTATTTTCTGCGCATTTATTTGGTTAGTTTTATTTTTATCCACCTAGTAAAGCAGTTTTTACAAATGAATAATGGACGTTAAACAAATAAATAAACTTGCATGTTGGCAAGGATGACTGCGACGACCTTCCTAAGTAACAAAGACAGGTGGCTATGATTATGAATAATAATATTAATAATATTATTAATGATCTATCCGAACGTGAAGTTTTGAAATTTATTTTATCATGTATCTTACCCATCACTGAATACACACCTCAAAGGTGGATAAATAGATTTTTGGCCCTAGCCTAAACCTTATAAATAAATGTTTAATAAATAAATAAATTTTTCACAATGTACACTCCCCCCCCCCCCCCTAACCCGCCCTTATTTATATCTTATCATTCTATTCAATGTTCATCAAATATGTAGTATATTTTTTCTTACTTTTGGCTTTTTTGCACTACTTAAGTTATACTTATGCATTATTTTATTGTTGCTTCAGCTCAATAATTAATTAACCTCCCCCAAGTGCACTGTTAAATCACATGGCAGAAGGGGTGAGTGAGCTACAAACCTCGATACTCCCATGCGGGTTCTGGCCGGCCGCGTTGAAAGCCACGGCGTTCAGTCCGACGCCGACGAACGCCATGCGAGGCACCACCTCGAACAAGCGGCGTCGTACACGACCCATGTCAGTCACAGCGGTGCAAGCCTCCAGACCTTCTGGAGAAGGCAATTATCAGAACTAATACACACATGTCAGAACTGCGTGCAGAACACAGTTAACAATTCAGTATTGAGCAATTTCGCAAAAAAATTGTTAAACAAGGATCTATTAAGTTCCCATTCCTCTGAACAAATAAGAGCGTCAAGTTCATCAAAATGAACTTACTTAAGGTACCCACCGAAAGTCACACACACAGAAAATATATTTTACAAAATCTAAATAAGTTTACATCCCGGAATTACTGGAAGTAAAACTTCCAGGCAAGAGCCGGACCAATTTATGTTTTCAATTTTATGGCAGTAAAGTGAAAACAATTTGAAAGTTTAATTGTTTTCTTCTGAAATATCACATCAACATCATTACCACAACTTTATAATTTCAAGGAACTCATTCCATCAAACCCTATGAACACACATACGTTATTATAACGTTATTATAACGTATGCGTCTTGGTTGTAAATACGTATTATACTTACGTTGTAATAACGTCTCTATGTCAATAGCTTTAACGTTTAAATTACGGTTGTAGAAAACGTAATAAATACGTATGATAATACGTTATTATAACGTATTACATACGTATTAAATACGTAATAAATACGTATTTATCATACGTAATAAATACGTATTTATCATACGTAATAAATACGTATTTATCATACGTAATAAATACGTATTTATCATACGTAATAAATACGTATTTATCATACGTAATAAATACGTATTTATCATACGTAATAATAACATTAAACCATACTTTTTCATAACGTCCACTAGCGCTATCTAGTAGACATGCAAAAAAGCTACTATCAAAAAATTTAATTAAAACAAAAATTCTTTCTAGTCTACGAGTTTTGTGTCACCGGTCCGAGATAAGGGGTACATTTTAATGCACATGGTTAAATTTTATCGCCAACACCCGGACTCGAACCCGGGATACCTTCCTCCAGATCGGGACGCGCTATCCACTCGGCCACTGCAGCTGTGCAGTACGTCGCGCGTCAGCTAGCTTAAGAAGGTGGAGCCCGCGCGCGAGTAGTCTTTGTGTAAGATGTCCCATTGCGGAACAAATATGCGCTTGCGTCTCTTGCAACAAAATAAGAATCTATTTTAGTTTGAAACATAAGATAAAACTGATGTCGTTGAAGATATTTTTACTTAGTTATGTAAACAAACTTACCGTCTTACATTATTAATTCATAAATTAATTTCGTCAAAACTTCAGCGGGATGAAGTATTATTTTCAATATAATCTTGAATGACAACAGTGCAGCAGAGGATTATCTAGATTGGTTGATTGGGTTTATTGGTTTTTAGTTGGGAAATCCAAGACAAATTAATACTACGGCAGAGCTTTCGTGAAACAGTAAGCAATTAATTGCTGGAGATTCACATTACACTTCCATGTTTGCTTTATCTCAAATTGTATGACAACTAATTGGTAATCTCATTACGCCGCAAAAAATCAATTTGTTTTTAGAGTATCAGGGAAATACCGAGAAAACGCGCAATTCTAATTGTCGTTTTGATGCAGTGTATAAAAAAAACGATTGTTCCGAGATAGAACAACTAATCATTGAAATTAACCACACTTAGATCAAGTCGAAAGTTTTAATTAATTATTAATAAATTCATTTTATTCACTCATAAAAAAGTCCACGAAGGAGGAAAAGAAATAAGAAAATAAATATGTAATAATTGGATTAATGAATATCGGCACAGCTTTTTTTAGTTATCTCAGAACTAACTTAGACTGACTTATAACATTAAAACAATTCATTATTCAATTAGTATTTTAATAACTATGAATTAATTGTAATATTTATGGCGGTATAAAAACGTTTTTGAAACGTTATTGAAATAACGTTAAATAACGTTACGGTAATACCATAGTTTATACGTTTGTAGTTGGTATTTCAATAACCACGAAAAAAGGTAATATTAAATACCATAAATAACGTTATTAAAACGCTAATAATACACAGTTATTTGTAACGTTTAGGCAACTACAAATTTATACATATGAAATTGGTATTTTAATAATTATGAAATAAACGTAATCTTTATTACTGTATTAAAACGTTTCTGAAATACCGTTATTTTAACGCTACGGCAATACCAAATTAAAACCGTATGTAATTGGTATTTAATAACCATAAAAAAACGTTATATTAATAACCATTAAAAACGTTATTAAAACGTTATTTAAATACCGTTATTTTAACGTTGTGGTGTTACCAATTTGTATGTGTTTTGAATAACGTAATCGAGATACGGTATTTTAAATGTTTTTTGCATACGGTTTTTCATACGTAATATTTTGGTAATTCCATAACCATAACGTTAAAATACCATTCCATACCGTAATAAAACGTTTTTATAACGTATGTGTGTTCATAGGGAAGTTCCCACATCATCATAGTGTGTATGTTAAAACTAATTTAAGTCATCTTCACCAATTAGAAAAGTTGTCATCGTTACATTGAGAACCAAAAGAAGCAAAAAAAAAATAAAGAGTACGTATGGCTACGGCCACCAGCTCCCGTTGATAAAACATATATTATAATCCACATAATATGTTGCAAAATTAATGAAAACACATCGCACTCACCAGGGCAAAGATATTGCATGAGCTCCCTGTAGGTAAAGCACCCTATCCTATACATGACCTGCCACAATATACTATTATTGTCTTGGTTGCAATATCAAGGACAACAAAGGCATGCTCACCAGGGCAGAGATCTCTCCATACAGTTTCTAGCGCATGAGCGATGGCCATCACTGAGTTGATGGTGTTGACAACAGCGATGTTCTGCAAACACCAGACCAAACACAGTCACGTATACATTATTGCAACTGGGTCAAGATACGCGTGCTTCTTCCACGCCAGACAGAGGCTATACCTACATGCTTCAGATTGTAGCTGTGCAGGTCTGGGAAACGGTCCGTGTGGCATGCAGCCCCTCTGCAATGGAAGACCCCAGACCAAAACTCTGGGAACCAAGGATTTCTAGTGTTGACTCCGGGGCTGAGACTTCGGAAATAGTCCTCAAACTCCGGAACCCGATCAGCCTTGGAGCGAAGTAATATGGCGCCCAGCGAAACGTCACTGCAACATTTGTTAATACAGTTGTTTTGGAAATCAGCAAATTGAAATTTCAACATATTAATTATTTTTCCGGTAAAAAGATTTATCCATGACATCTTGACATCTATAGACTTCTCTTTGAGGTCTATATAGACCGATCCTCGAGATCTGCAGATTGATCTTTGAAGTTACTGATTGATTTTTGAGATCTACAAATTGAACATGTTAATAAATAGATGGTTGATTCTTGAGAACTAACGATTGATTCTTGAGATTTACAGATTGATAATTGAGTTCGGCCTCTTCAGTAACACTTACCTATTAACCCGAAGCGTCTCATCCGAGTCGAATGTTACCCACTTCATCTGTGTGTTCCGAAGTTGGCCTCGGTTCTTCAGAGATCGCACAACTCTGAGCACAAGCTCTTCCTGCTGTGATGCCAGTAAGAGCGCTAGCACTGCCACACTGTCAGGAGAGATTCGTTCAAGGGCCAAACTTATTACATCACTAGTGTTGAAAGATGCAGCTGGGACAGAAACCCCTAAGGACACATAGGTAGTTGATTATTGCAAAACGTTTTCCAATCTTAAAGCCAGACTATGTGACAGCTTCTGTTTGATTATATTTTTCAGGCTATAGTTTTATATTGTGGTTTTGAAGAAAATAACAAATTAAATGCAAACAATTAAAGCAGTTGAAACTCGAAAGGTACCGGTACAAGAGAAGAACGATACTACTCATATAGTTTGTCCTTCTCTGAGATAATCAACTTCTTATCTTTGATTTAACTCGACATTGTATACTCCATAGCACGATTTAAATGTATATTTTTAAAGAGATTTCCAACAATCTGTAGGCCCGTGTAGGCCTTTACATATATTTTCAAAGTCGTCATCAAACATTGATATGCAAGGTGGCACTACTACCTCGATTTCACTAAAATTTGATTTGTTTTGTTTTTCCTCTGTACTGTGCCTTCTTCAGATAGTTAAATTAATAGAGGCTGTTTCATATTTTGAAGGAATACAACTTGCCTGTCAGCTTGATGGCACTTGGCTCTTCTTTAACTAGCTGTACTATAGCCTTGAACATCTCTTCGTTGTCTCCCTGGTCTTGGCTGTAGAACACTGTGAAGCACGCGGTCTGCATCCCGTGCAGCGTGGCCAGCAGAGCTCTAGCCCTAGCGCGCACCGAGGGTGCTAGCTGCAGAGGGTACGGGCTGTTGGTTCTGTAGTGACTGCTCGACCGGGCGTACAACACGGGGACGCGCAGGTGATCCAGGGCGCTCAGCAGGGACGCGGACAGCTCAGTCTTGCCGCCAGATATCAGACCCATGACGCTCTCACGCACGCCGCCCGTCACCAGGTCCGTGACGCCTCGCGAGGATTTCACCATGCTGCCACAAGTGTCCAGCGCAACAGCGGCCATGCCGAAGTAGGAGTTGTTTTTATTCACCTGTGAAACATCAAGACTTCTTAGATACTTAAGCCAAAATACCGAAATTTTTGTAATGTTGAACTTGGGATTTTAAGCTATTATTAAATTGTCAAGTTCTCCTCACAAAAGTAGAAAAATTACTTCTCCTTCTCTTTAACCTAAATAAGTAAACAAAGCCATACAATTAAATGTGTTTAAATTTGTCTAGTAAATGTACGCGTGAGGGAGGGATATGATGTTGGGTTTGTTGTATTGTTTGTTTGTATTAGGTAGGCCCTACACTATCCGAGGAAACAAGGAACAGTATGGCTCTCTGGCGTGCGAGTGAGGAACTAGAGAACCGGGGATAGGTACGCCCACCTGACAGGAAAACGCATGGTGAATCGCGTCAGTCTACGAAAATACTAAGAAATATTATGATTGTATATTTAATTCACCGAAATTGCAATTTAGAAAGCAATAAAATACAGTAACCAAATAGATTTCCATCCATTTCAACCATTTACTCATACAAAACTACCTGAAATGTATTATCTAAACTTGACTTTTGGGTCTCGGAAGTGGTTGACAGGTTCTTGAATGAAGCATATATTTGGGACATTATTTTATCTAGCCGATTACACTACCGATTAATGTCTGTGTTTATATGTAAGCAGATTTCACCAGATGTTTGAAAAATGGATTTAACCTCATATCGCCCTTCGTTTTGCACATTTAAATGCCTTTGTCAGCCGTTCACGCGAGATTTTTAGGCCTAGATTTGCTTTGGTGCGGTGTCAAAGTAGGCCTAGGGCCTACATGTTTGTTATTTCGTGTAGGCTCTTCATTAAATATTATAAGAAGCTCGAAAGGGTGTGATGGCCTACATACGAAATTAAGTGTGGCCAGAATATTATTATTTAAGCCAGAGTTTTGCACGTCTGCTAGGCCCTAGGCTAGGCCTAGGCGACTTGGCTGTAAATGCGAGATCAACACACCTAGACAACACAGCTGACGGAGCCTATCCAATTTATTGAAATAAATTGATAGTTTTGGGATACAGACTGGTTAGGCCTAATTATTTTTTAAATTTATATTTTAGTAACAAAAATTATTAGTTTTCTTCTAGCCGAGTCATTTGACACCTAGGGATGGTTGAAACTGGCAAGCAGTAGGCCTTAGCCCTAGGCCAAGCTCCAAGCTAGGCGGCCGTCAATTTTCCGCGCTGTTCTCTCAGTTTATCACAGCTCTAGGCCATTAACATTTTGTCAAATTACTAGTCCACGCTTGCTTTAGCATATTGTACTACAAGGTTATTTTATACTCTGGGATTAGTAATTGATGCTCTTTGTTTTAGGGCAAACTGTAAACACATCATATAGGCGCTAGTAATTTGAAATGCAGTAGTAGGCCCTACGTGGGAAGAACGTACCCTATATGAAATCACTTATTCTTTACAGATTTTCATTATGTTTAAACTTTTAACTATACCACAAGATATTAACCTATAGTTCTGAATCATTTCCTATTATGTAACTGGACGTTTTCAACAGAAAAAGTAGGTTTCAAGCTTGGGTCCATGCAATGCTAGCCAAGCGTGTGGACGGCAGCTATCCCCTTTTACCCGGCCATCTTGCTAAACAGCTGATTGCTCACTAGCGCTCCATCGGACCTTTTTTCTCCGGATAGTGCACTAAGTATTTATTCTGTAAATTATTCAAATAATTTATAACTTTGCGTGCACAATGTAATCATATATTTTGTCTTGATTATTGTGAATAGAAAAAAAGCTAAACAAATCAATACCTGGTCAACGGCCCAGAGGAAGGCCTCGAGCTGCTCCATGCCGTCCAAGCTGACGTCCTTGCCGCACTCGAGGGGATTCACCGACGGCTCGTGGATGCCGAAGATGGCCGCCACGTGGAAGGTGGGGGCTCGGCGGGGGGTGGGGGGCGCGAGGAGCACCCTCTCCTCTCTGAGCGGGGAGTTGCAGCAGCCGCTGGCGCGGCACTGCGAGGTCAGGTCGGACAAGGGCATCTCGGCTCCGGACTCGCGATACGCCACCATGCCGTGGAGGCTCGACGACACCTGCGCGCGCACACAAGGATGTAGACTACCGACAATATTGATACTTCGGGTACCGTAGCTAAGTGATAGTGCATTGCCGGCCGCGGTGGTTCATACGATTAGGACGCTGGTCAAAAAGCTTACATGACGGGTTCAAGTTCCGGATAAGGCACGGGTTTTTTGTTCGTCATCGTCTCGACTAGCAATCAAATAAAGTGCAATGAAGTTATTTTGTGAGACAGACTATATTTTCTTGCTTGAAAAATTTAAAATGATAAAAATCGTCTAATTGGCAAGTTTTCTTACTATAATATAATTAAAATAAATGTTTTTGTCTTTTACTTTACTTTCATTTACCACATTTGCGATACTGTGTAGCGTTCTTCAGATACATAATGACGAAGAACGGAGACTATTTGAAGTTAATTGGCGCCTGGCGGTAATCTTTCCCCATAACGATAACAAAATTGCAACAATAAAAATATAATATCATCGTTCAAGTAATTAACATATAAAAACATTTACCCTTTCGAAATAAACATTCTTTTTCTTCAGAGAATGACTCCTCTCATTGAATCTGCGGCGGAAGTTCAGGATCTCAATTTTAACATTGCCTGCACCTTCAGGCGTGAATTTGAAATTCTCGTTGACGGCACCATCAGCTTTCTCAGACATAGACAGGCGAATGTTTTTGTTGACATCTTGTTGAAGCTGAAATCTATTGCAATATTTAATATTTTGTGAACATACAATAAACTTAAATCAATCAACATGTTTATTTAAAAGATTGATTTCCTGATGGGCGACATGTGATTCGAATTTCTAGATATACTTTGCCTCAACGAACTTTTGTCATGACACTTTGACATGACACGTGACATGACACATGACATGACATAACACAATAACCACTGATTAAATGAATAAAGAACTTACCAAACGCTTTCAGATACTGTTTGCGTAGGAACGACACTATTTTAAATTTTAAACTTATTATAGTACACCCCACCCTAAGGGGATAATTTTATATTAGGTAACTGGTAAAGACAAGAATATTGACAATATAGACAGAACATATTATTTGGTCATCAAAGGCAAATGTTCTTGAGGCGTTTGACCTGCTTGTACGTGCATAGAAAACTCCCCAGAGCAAGATCGGAGACTCAAATATAGCTGAAGTGATAAGATCGTCACTGTAAAATTAATTAAATGAGAAAACAAAATAATAAGCAGGGGAAGAGGGCCCGAGCATTGAGTCAAGATGACTGTGAGCAGTTTACTGCGGGGACCTCATCACTATGCTTTGTTATTTTCTTCTCAGACAGAGCTCGTATTGCAGCAATCTCAGCTAATGTTCAGCACAGTTACCTGCAGGAAGTTCGCCTGACCAAAGATTCTTAGCAAACAGCTTAGCCAATGCCAATTGCTAATTCCCTTTCTTATCTTGGCTTCGATCCCAATGCTACTAATAAGTAATAATATACCTATTGTTTTTGGAGAATATTACGGTACTTATATATTATCTTTATTATAATTGTTATAATATTTTCAACCCGGCACCTCCACCAAACGTTTCTGCGCCGCCATCTCCAATGCTCCAAGCGCAGGACTTCTCTTAACCCCTTCTTAGCACGTTCAGTTGCCAAGCATGAGCCAAGACAATGCTAGCTAGTGTACATGGCACGATAAGTATAAAGCATGTAGCTGATTAAGGGTAGGTCCTATTTGCTTGGAGCAGAGGAGGAATGCGGTGCAGAGACGTTTGGTGAAGGGGCCGGAAACGCCGCCAGCTATAGTAAGAAGGTTTCAGGAGGGGTGAGAGGAGGATGTTTTTAATTAGGGCTCTAGTATCCATGGTTTTGTGGCAAGACCCGTGGAAGGTGATTACGTTAGAAGACCTCCATATAACAGTTGGGGTTGTCTTAATAATAGTTGAGCATGTGGCTGATGAAAACTCTGTCCTAGTCGGGCCGTGGAGTGGAGACTTTAAGGTTTTGATTCCGAAGAAACCGACTTCATGTCGAAATATTAAGTGGTGTGATAAAAGAGTGTACCAATATGTTGTTTCGTCTAGCCCCTCTGCTATTAACGTCGACTTTCGTGAGCATGCTTTGCTTTTGCTAGTATAGTTCTGCTATATGTTAGAGGTTGCAATTTAAATTCGATGATATAAAGGGTACATATACGTTACATACATTTAACAAACATATCAACGTATAAAAAGTATGTCATTGAAAATAATTTAACATAATATAGTACATTCGTTTTACGTTCGTGTGTTTTATATCCGTTTATTATACATAGGCCTACTATTATCTCGACGAAATATAATGTTGTACATGATTTCTCACGCAAATGATTGGTTTAATTATTTTGAAGCTTAACATACCTGTTATAGTGACCGAACCTGAGTTCTCCGACTTCTCGCAGTTTGTGTTGTTGAGGTAAAAGTTGTTCCATGTCTGTTCTACAGCTGCTCCTATTGCGTACACTGCTTGCACAGTATTGACATCGAACGGGCTGCTTGCGTCAAGCAGGGCCGTGCAGTCAGATTCAGCACACTGGAATGAAAGCAACATTAACTTAGCTGCCGAGAACCTGAATGTAGCACTATATAACACACTAGAAATAACAACTAGAACAGGTAGTCACATATTATTATGTAGATTTGAATGGGTTTCAATTTATTAGTGCTACATGTTAAAACCCTCAAGCTACTGGTGTCCACTATAATTATAGTGGATATCAATTTCCTAATTAATTGCGGGTAAATGATAGTTTTTTTCAATTTGACCTTAGAAATTTTTCTTTTAATTTGGTTGATATGGAATAAATACATAATTATTTCCCCCCATGCCAATGGGATAAATGTGAATTTTTTAGAGAAGATTGAAAATACATCTGCAAAAAAATTGTTTTGTCCCGGAAATTTAATATAATTGCTAGTTATTAGAGATACACAAATCTTAAACATGCAAATAAAATCAGAAAAATTTAGTTTTAGGTATATATGTTTTTACAATTTTCATTGTAACTTAAAATGTAGATTTTATTTACGATTCACAATTTCCCAAAATTGCTTGAGCATCGTGACTAAAAATCCACAAAATTTTTAGAAAATCTTAGGAAAGAATGCTAAATTTGAATTGTTTCGTTAAAAATACCATTTCGACAAATTTATTTGAGTAGAGATAAGGTTTTAATTAAGCATGCTGGTTTTTACACATTTAATGAAGACACGAATAGAAAGAATACTTATAAGAAAACATATTATAAACACATACATATTATAATTTGTAATTGCATCAACAATATAAATTAGAATCAATAACTGATTTTACTTTTTCTTATTTCTTCAACTTCTAAGACAAATCACTAATTCATATAATTATTTTGTTCTTTCTTTTTAATAATTTTGATTATTTTTTGCTTTATATCGACTATTTGCAAGCACAAAATGTGTGGTAGTTTATTGTGTTAGTTTCATACTTTAACAATTCCTTTTTAGTACACAATATGTCATAATATTAATTAGACGAGTGAGCGCAGCGAAACGAAGTCTATAACGCTACTCGATCGGGTCTTGGTCGAGATAATTTGTCTGTTTGTTAATGTTAAATGTTAAATGTATGTATGTTTGTCTGTTTGTTTGTTTGTTTGTCCAAGCTCATACGCCGAACGGCCAAATAGATTGAGCTGAAATTTTAAACAGACATCCGTGACTAGGTAACGGATGAGAACTAATCCATTTCAAGAAATAATAAATTGAAAAATAGGCGTGAAATGTGAAGTTTTCATTTTAAAGACAATCGTTTTGTTTTTGAAGAAGTCATTTTTATTGAATAATTTTTAGCAGGCTGTGATAACATGCATAGCAGTAACCAAGGTTCCCCTAAATTCCGCTGGGGCAACCTTGCAATCTTTACTCGTATTTCGTAATGGCTATGTTTTCCATGGTATTGTCACAGGTGATGTATATTAAACTGCGTTATATGCATTTCAAAACATGTTTAATATTTTTTTAAATACAATCCATAAACTACAAAATCTTTTCCGACCAGGGGATTGAACCCAGGTCTCCCACATTCCGGGTATAAGGGCGCCTTAGCCTGAGCCAACTAGACTAGGGAAACACCAAAGTCGTTGATAGACGAGTGAGTGAGTGAGCCATGTGTTGAATACCCGGTATCATTCCCCACACTGGGCTAGATCCAGCCTTAGGTATAGGGGAGGAAAGGGATGTTCTCGGGTACTCAACACATGGCTCACTCACTCGTCTATCAACGACTTTGGCGTTTCCCTAGTTTGTAGCTTCTTAGTTGAAGATGAGGGAAATGGTGAAATTGTACAGGCACTTGCGGCCAATAACAAATAAAAACAGTAATGCCGAGCTCGAGTGCTTGTCTGCAACGTACCTGTTGGAAGTAGGTTGTAAGCCAAGGATTGTTGTAACTGCTCGAGTGCTTGCCTGCAACGTACCTGTTGGAAGTAGGTTGTAAGCCAAGGATTGTTGTAACTGCTCGAGTGCTTGCCTGCAACGTACCTGTTGGAAGTAGGTTGTAAGCCAAGGATTGTTGTAACTGCTCGACGGCTTCAACGTGGAATGAACTTGCTGCAGATGTTGCTGGAAATCTCTTACTGGTCGATGATTTGGCCTAGAAAACAACGTTGGACGTTGCCACAGCAATATCCATGTTTCATTAGATGGATATACAAATAACTTCACGCCATTTACTCAGTGCAGAACGAAAATTCAAAATTTCTATCTTACTTAAAACACACTAAGTAATATTAGTTTAATGGATATGAGGAATTGTGATCTGAAATACTGATACAGTATACTCTAATATGCCTAGCACGTTACCACAATGGAGTTGTGTTCAAATTGAATCAATAATATAGATTGTACAATTCATTATAAATGTAATGACGCATCTTTGCTTGATATGAGTTTTGAGTTTGAATATTCTCGAATGTTAGAAAGGACAATACGCCACATCCATTTCATTTACAAAGATACATATATGTTTCGCTAGTGTGGAAATTTTAATGTGAGATGGTGCACGATAAAACGAAAACGGCAAATCTTGGTGTTTGCACAGGAAGAGGTGATAACCAACATCGATCAAAATCAACGAAGCGAGGCCTTGTGTATGGCGGAGGTGGAGGTGGAGGTGGAGGTGGATGTGGAGGTGGAGGTGGAGGTGGAGGTGGGGGTGGAACGTCTTTCAGATGTAATCTCTCACGTATATGGCTGAGGAGAAGAGTCAAGCTTAGCCAGTAAGATTTCAAATAATGTTATGCCATTTATGAAAACCGTGTGTTTATTTTATACCATTCAATCTATATCGTCGATTTGTAACTAACGTAGGTGAGAAATTAACCAATACCCATGTAGTAAACAGTATAATCATTGAGTTTAGAGTATAATCAATATTAAACGAAATTATACCCTCCTAACAAAGAGGTACACAAATATTGCACCAAAATCTGAGTTATAATAAAACAATGTGAGTAGGCAATAATTTATGTAATATGTATTTAACTACATTTTTCCATAAACGTTTAGTGTTGAAGAGCGGTGACCTAAACACCTACCCCTTCAGCTCACCATACGTTAAATCATTTAGTTGCATAGTGACTGTAGTAAGCACTATTGCTCGCCATCATCTGAGAAACGTGAATTTATTTGCAAGAACTTGCTTTTAGAGCTAACGTTGTTGTGCTGAATGAAAAGGCTCCAGCATCATGTTTATATCATAGTCTATTTCTGTAGCAAGTTGAAAAATTATATTAATTTTGTCTTGTATTTTGGTATCAACGGATAGAATATTTTCTAAAATAAATACGATAATGATATTATTTAAAGAAAGAAATATTAAATGTCGAATACTTTTTTTGAAACAAAATTTAGGTATCAACATAGTATTGAAATCATCTTGAGCATAAGACTCTATATTTATTTTATGATGTGTATTCACCTAAAGAGAAGAGCACCGCCGACCACACTGGAGAACTGTTGAAGTGTGTGTTGTGTGTCTCCCCTGGGACTGACAAACAAGTAGAAGAGATCCTCTCTGTCGAGCATCTCTTGCGCCACGGCGTAACTCATTGCCCGCATCAGCTGGTGCGTGTGCTGGGGACTCGTCCACAGGAGAACACCTCTGGCCCCATCGGCCCTGGCCCCCACCAGGCGGGGAACAAGCTCGGACATTTGAGAATCATCCTGCGGCCAATTAGAGAGCTTCATTCCTAGCCCAGGAATTGATATTGGATATACACGAAACACTAAACACAGCAGGATAGGAACAGGTCCTTTAAAAGGGAAGGGGCTATTACCCCGGTATAGCATTACCCATCAACATAATACTACACAAAATTACCGTTTAAAAAATTACATCTTGAAACTGTGATTTTATACGATTAAAAAAAATATCCATAAATTGACGAAAATTGGCGTTTCGGGATTTTTTTTAAATAGGCTTTACCCTGCTTCTTTTTTGTTCCACATAAATACTAGAGCATCGTACCAATCTTAAATTGCCCTTTATAACATCGGGCCTTGAAACTGTGCCCAAATAAACACTCAAACACGGAAAAATATGCATTCTTAAATCACACCCATTCTTGGTAATCGGTATATTTTGACCGAACCACTTAGGTAATCAAATTTCATTACAAAATATAGAGGATTTACAAAAAGGCTGTAGAGTACGTCAATAATGCCCAATATTGCTTTGGATCAGAAGCTCCAAGGTCACGGGGCAAAAAGATCGTCCTCATGTTATTTCTTATGGGAGATTGTTCCCGATGGGATCTAGCTCGAAAAATACCAAGTTTGACAATTTTTTTCGGGTCATAGTGGCCCCAATAATTGTTCTGTTAATTTCTAAATTCATAACTAGTTAGCCTGAAAGAAATATATTTCTTGGGTTTAGCATGATTGAATATATAGCTTATAACTCCGTCACGAATTGTCATGGAGAATTTTGTTGGATGAGCGTAGCGAGCGAAGCGAAGATTTCATTTCACTACACTGGAGAAACAAAATCCGGAATATTTTTTTTTCCTGTTTGTATTATTATGTGTCTGTTAGCACGATTCCGGCTAAACCGATACTCCAATTGCGATGAAATTTTATGGAGGCCTTCGAAATCTCTGAACCAAAAACTGCCACGTTTTTGAGCGCGATTCAAAAAATTATTTCTCATAAAAAATCGCAATTTTACAATTTTTTTCGATTAAAAAAAAATTCTTCAGCTTATAACACCTACACCTACATGCTTTATCCGATTTTAATGACTTTTTCACAGAACCTTAATTTTATGAATTTAGGTATTCGTGTGAAATTTGAGCGCAATCGAAAAACTATTTCTCATGAAAATCGAAATTTTACGTTTTTTTTCCTTTTTAAAACAATTCTTTGACTTATAACACCTACATGCTTTATCCTATCGTAATGATTTTTTCACAGAACCTTAATTTTATGAATTAATATATTCATGTAAAATTTGTGCGCAATCGAATAATTATTTCTTATGACAATTTCAATATGACGATTATTTCCTTTTTTAAAATTACGATTAGGCCTACTAATTAAAAAATTAAAAAATTTAGTTAATTTTTTATTTAATTTAATTTAATTTAAAAAAATCTTAAATTTAGTAATGATTTTTTCACAGAACAACAGAAAATCCGCATAACACATGGCAGCTCAATTGCACCAATTACGCTCATCCAACAACGCGGCGGGACTTAAGCGTTTTCCTAGTAGAGATTATTTTGGTCAGATGAATTACGACGACCTGCAAGCGTTGGTTAGGTCTATTGAATAACCATTATACACATACCACATCAAGATGGCCGCTCGTCGTGATTTTCTGTTGAAGCGCCAAACAAACGCCTTCATGAGCGGCTGCTGCTTGGAACTGCTTGAATCCGGCTGAATACTCCCCCTCGTCAGAATACAAGACGCTCACGTAGGTCCAGCCCAGGTTCTTGAGGACACTCATCACAGACATGACTAGTGATGAGATGGAGGCTTCCACCTGGAATACGTGAACACACTTCGTGGAAACACAAGTACAGAACAGTATCCTTACAATGCAGATTCACGAGAGATTGCTTATTATTAGTTTATGACAATGGATGGGAGATTTCATAATTTAGATGGCACTTTGTTAATATCATAAAACATTTCAAAATATGGTCAATGCGAAAAAAAAACATGATAGCCAAGGATCCAAACACAGTAACAATTACCTGCAAAATGTAAGGACTGGCAGTGGCGTTGCCCTCGGCACGAGCTAGGGCGTACCCAGTTGATAGGGACGTCACCCTTGTGGCTGCCAGTATGTCTTCGGCTACCGCTGCATCAGACGCAGGTAGCGATGTGACGGCTGCTACTGTGACAACTGGCTGGGTCTCTAGGCCGGCTGTCAGCATCATTGTACGGTGCCTAGAGTTGCACGAGTCCAGCAGTACTGCTCCCAGTTGCACACTCATCTACACACAGTGAGCACTATTACACTCAGTGCTACACGGATCACCTTTCCAAACACACATCAAGTAAGACCATCTTAGGCAAATAGATAGGCCAAAAGGGAATACAACCAAAGACTGCATTATTCTAGATGGTTTAGTATTTGATATAACTTTATGAATGTTTGAAGTGCCTTTTAACGACTGTCCGAACCGTTTTCGGGGCAAACTTGTGTTGTTGTATGTTATGAGTTAAATAACACGGTTGAAGAACCCCTGAGGTTAGCAGATGTTCTTAAAAATCGGGACAAAATACAAAAATCGCTATCGATAACAATATTACCTTGTTATTGATCTTCTGCAATGCCCACAAAAATGCCTCGAGTTGTCTTACAGACGGCCAGTCCAAGTCTTCATCGTTGTTGATGCAATGCAGAGATCCGTCGTGTGTTGCCTTGCGCACCGCCAACAAGACTGCAATGTACATGTTGTCTGTGGAAGGGTGCAGAATCCTGTAGTTCTCCTGTGTCGTAAGTGTTGGTGGTGGCTGTTGCACTATGGCTTGCTGACGATGAGCGCCGTGCGAGGAACCGAAATGACGAGCCGACTCGGTGCGCACGCGTTGCTGTGTAGAGGGCGGATCGGGCTTCTCCTTCAAGTAATCTTCTACGCCCAAGATGCCGAGCTGATCAACTAGCATCACCTACAAAGAATTGGACGTATCTTGTCTTGTACCTTGTTGGTAAAATTAATGCTGCTAACCAACTGACAGCGTCGATTCAAATTGCATCTTAATGGATTTCGTTACTGCTATACCATTAACGCGAAAAAGAATGGTCCCTAAAAAAAAGCTCTTCTTGGGCATTCCCTTTACATTCATTGTGAGGGCATTCCCTTCACGATAAAATCCATTACCTATTATGTCGCCTGAAGAGATTTTCTACACTCAAAAAAACCATAGTGCTGCAAATTTCCACATGGCTTCGTGTAGTAAGAAGATAAAAGTTCACAGTTACCTTCTTTTGATTGATTGGTTTATCCTGCGACAAACGGAAGAGTTTTGCAAATCCTCAGAGAGATTTATTTGCAAAATGTTGAATATACGTATATAAATGGCGCTCGAGAGAAAACAAATCTTACGAGTTTTTAAGTTTTCTTCCGCGAACATCAGGGCCTGGATTCTCAAAAAACGCCTAACTAAGACGTGTCTTAACTAGGACACTCTTAAGCCATTCTACCGACTTAGGACACGGATCGTATTCTCAAAAAATCTTAGCCCGTATTCTCGAAAGTGCCTAGCGCTAGGACACTCCTGAGACGTGCAAAAGATAGGTCAGCCCTGCGCGCGTCTTAGCGATGTCCTAGTGAACAATGGCGGCGACCACGGAAGCTGGCTGTACCACCTCGAATGTAAAAGACACAATTAAAATTGTTTCTGTGAGCAGATTTCAATTAGAGTGGTATTTTTGGATGCAGAAAAGTTTGCAAATGAAAGTAAAACAAATCATGTAATGCAACATTTTGTTTTAACAATAAAGGTAATCTAACCTAAAATTTTACAGGTAGGACCGTTGGAGTACGCCCCCCTAGCCCTAAAACGTAGTTGTGGTAAGATTTGCAATTATAAATCAATGCAAACGGTAGAGAACTAATCCCTGTACGTTATTCATATTGCTTACCCGCCCTAGAGACCTAAAAAGACTAGGGCCTAGGAGGCTAGGCTAGAGCATTGGCTTGCAAGAGTTGCGACCTCTTCTCTTACATGTAGGCTAAAGGCCTAGGGCTAGGCCTAGGCCCATAGACATCCTATATAATTGCCTACTATAGGGGTTTAATATCAATGCCTAGGCCCTAGCCCAAGTAGCCTACACCTACAATCCTATTTTATTGGAAAAATATAGGTACATGAGGCCCTTACAGTAAATCACTAATTGAAATGAAATGCAGAGAGGCTATAGGCCAAGGCCTAGCTAGCCTATCCCCAGGGAGGGACCTAACCCAAATCTAAAGGTCTAGGCCTAGCCTAGGCCCTAAGCTGTAACTTTAGGTAGGCCTAGCCTACTATAAGCCCTACAGGTAGCCTACTGGCTGTAGGCCTACATAGGTTTGCTAATAGGCCTGTGGGCTAGCTAAGCTTGGCCTAACTGTCGTCTTGGCCAAGACGGCTGCAACGATAGACTTGTCCTAGGCCTAGCCCTATGACTTGGCTTATGGCTAACAACTGCCCTAACCTGAGCTCTAGGCTTCACCTACAGCTATGTCTAGGCTTAGGCTTTTAAGTAGGCCTATGATGCCTACTTCATAAAGAGTACATTTTATAAGTTTTAACTCATTAATGCATTACGAACCGCAAAGCGATCTTTCGTATATTGATCATTCGCGGCTGCTGCTAACCGAGTGACAAGATTAAGCGCATACGAATAGCTTGTTGTATCTCAGTGTAAGGTAGCCTATTTAGTTTCAATCAATTTAAGTCAGTAGGCCCTACTTCTATGACTATGAGCGGTGAAACCTACTGGCAGCAGTAGGCTCTAGGTAAACTGCATCCTTTTTATTATTTCTAACAAGATCTAGGCCTAGTAATTATTTAATTGCATGAACAATTTTACATTCTGCCATATTTAGTGAATATCAATGATTGCAGGTTCTTGTAGGTATGGTAGAATATAATAGCAGGATAATTTTGTATAATCATAGAGATTAATAGGTTGGTATTAATCTCTATGGTAAAATAAAAATAATATTAAGATCCCTCTTAATGTGGACAAGTAGTAAATTTTAACAGAAGTGAAGAGGTTCATTGGACAGTCTCTGGGAATGGAGCTGGGAGCTGGAGGGAGCCCAGAGGTCCAGCCACTGATCCTTTCATCTTGATCCAGATTAAACACATTATTTTACCTTGTAAAATATTGCTCCTACATGACATATTTTAACATTTATAACTAGGCCTATAAGGGTTGTGTTCTCTGTAATATAGGCAGGTATATCTAAAATATTTGCTTAAAATTGAATAATTTGATTGGTTATTTATAGTCAGCATGTTAAGATAAGCACATTTGTAGATTCTAACAATGTTTGCCCAAAAATAACTACCAAACAAACCAACATGACTAGGCCTACAACTAAAATGAAACCCATTTCCAATGCAATTCCACACACTAATATTTTACAGTTACACCATACTGTGACAAAGGCAGAATAAAATAGGGCTAAGCAAATTATTCTTAGTAGGCCCTAAAATCATTGTCAACTAATTTGAAGTTAGTGGATATAGTAGGGCTGGTAAGCACTGTAAGCTAACTACCGGTACTCTTAAAGTGTAAATTTGTATTAAGAAAGTAAAATAAATTGTTTCCGCTTTGTATTTTTGAAACACTATTTAGGCATATTGTCATAATTCTTCAATGGGTTATTTTTGGTAGACTAGTGACACATGTCTAATAACAATTTCCTTTAACAAGATAGTACCAAGTACATACCGGTAGTACCGTCCTATGCTATCCACCAATTGTAAAATTTGGTTAAAAGATTGAAATTTTTCATCAAATTGGTGATGTGTTTGTCTACAGGTTGGGACTAAAGTAAACATATCATTCATAAATGAGTATGCATACCTTCATGTTTTTATGCATTTCCATCAATTTAAGCTAGTTTTTGCTTAAGCCTACCTACCTCCTTGATAGAATTTGGAAAAGGATCATTGAAAAAAATTAGTATACAAATTACTGGGTATGTTTTTTAAAATATTTTTTAATATTGTAAGAAAATGTTTCTGATGGTAGCTAGTTGATACCCTACAGTAGGCCCCTAAGTGTACAAATAATTTCACCCTATAGGCCTACCCAATTTATTTTTGAAATTTAAATTTTACTAAATCTGCAAAAATTTCAGAGGTAGCATGAGAAAATTAACAATGAAAGACATTACTAGTTAATATCAAACAGAGCCTACTAACCAACAAATTTACAATTTTACTTTACAATTTTAATAATTGTAGTCAGAACCGAATATAAAAATGAATAATGATGAATATAAAATGAATATAGAACAATTTAAAATTAAATATAAAATTATGAATTTAAATGAATATCAACTCAAATACCTAGTTAAGACAATATTGGCCTGCTGTAGATTGCTACAGGTCAATTAATGTTTGATAATTATTATGATTAAAATGTTTAAAAAAAGTAAATTTTAAAATATTATTTGAAACTAGAAACCAGTTTCTAAGTACATGCTCTACATGTAGTAAACATTATTTATAAATTGTGTAGTCCCTACTGTTGAATATGTTACAGTTTTGTGTAACCCACTACCCAATACAAATTGTACATAACGCCATATTAAGGGCTATTATCTTAACATTATGATTTTCGTTTCACTCATGACACAAAAGTGTTCAAATAAATAGTGTTTATGTACTTAAAGGTAGGTGAAAGGTGTAGAACTTTTGGTAACATGCTGGTAAGTCACTGGTTAGTGCCGATTACTTCTAGTAAAATTAAAATGCAACATAAGGGGTGGGGGTTGTAAAGAGACAGTAGGTTGATTGGACCATAACATACAATTGTAAGAACATTATTTCAATGAGTTATTTGAATCATTAATGTATTAAAGAGAGCATGGGTGTTATATCAAATATCACCCAGTAAACTATTAATTATTATCTATCACATGACAAATTTAATATTGGTAACTCACTATTTAGTGCTGGCCACTACTAGTAACTAGTAAGTGTTGGTGGTGGTGGAATAAGTGGTTGTAGAATGGTCATTTGGTTAATAGGATCAAAACATTTTGAAATATAATTTCGGTTTCGTTTAATAAGTAATCATAATGTAGATAATACGAACTAATACCAATTCCCATGTTAACCTCTTCGAGAGTGAGTTCTCTAGAGTGAGAAAACTGACATGTATGGTCAATATAGCCCCACCCCCCCCCCCCTCCCTACAAAAAAAATTAATGAAGGGGGAGGAGTATTGCATAAAATGTCAAAATACATTAAACAATAACAAGAATATATTTGTGTATTCCTTATTATTGTATAAGTATAATTAACATTAGAAAATTATATTTAGGCAAGTTTGTTGATGTGCCCCCCCCCCCTCTACAACCCACACGCACACAATAATGTGTGGTGGTGGTGGTTTGGGGGGGGGGGGGGGGGATTGTGGTAAGAACGTAGGTTGATTGAACTAAAATATGTACAAAAATATTTTTAATTTTTAATTTGAATAATCAGAAAATTTATAGACAAAATCAGCCACTCCGCATTCCTATTTTAAGGGGTGGTTAAGGTGTTATTTTATTAGGGATGACATATCGCTTGCCTACTCGAGGGTATTTAACTATCATTATTATTTCCCATCATGTCAAAATTTAGCATGGGAACTGGAAATGCAATATTTTATAGTATTAGTGAGGACTGTTCGGTACCAATTTTTCTTTGGTTGAAAAATATAACATTGTCCGCACTTTCATGACTATCCTCAAATAAATTGATTGTAACTATGGCCCCAGGGTTGTCGAAAGTGTGAAAAAACAACATATTACTATTTACTACAAAGGAACACTGAAAATTCTGAAAAGGATTTTTTCCTTTCTTTCATAAAAACAACATTCAAAAGAAATCTGATAGTAACTTTGGGGCGTGGGCTGTCAGGGGTGATTAAAATTTCCAAATTTTGAGGATTGTAAATATCTGTACTAGTACAAGCTGAATTTTCCGCTCTTTCACAAACAGAATTTGATCGGACGGTAATTTTGGGCACCCCCCGAGTTATCCAAAGTCAGATAAGTTTTCTCTTCCCACTTTGGATAGCCCTGGGGCACTGTCTGAGTTTTTTCAAATTGTGTTTTGACGAAGAAATAGAAAATTTTCTATTAGTGTAGTCCTAATTGCACCATTAATCAGGTAATCTGTATATTTTGACTTTCCCCACTTTGGTTACCCCTGGGACTCAAAATTACCACCCGATTTTGTAGAATTATATTTTTGTGTAAGAGCGGAATTTTTTTTAATTTTCCTAGTCCCGTTTCACACCTTTCTTCTACTTATTCTACAAAATTTTTTTAACTTTGGGCAGCCCTGCCGCTCAAAGTTACCAATAAATATTTTTAGGATGTTCTTTAAATGAAAGAGCGGAAAATTTCCGATTTTTCTACCTAAGGTAAAATAGTATCACATTTTGCACTATTCTTCTGCTAAATGCCCTCAGTATATAGGCAACAAACTCGACTACAGTAGAAAATTCAAATTTCGCGCGCTTTTTATAACCTACTCCTTATTGGTCCAAAATGTCTATATTGATGACGTCATCTATGACGTAATGCTACTTTGTCTTAATATTTAGGACACGTCTGAGATTTTCTTAGGCACCTTTGGGAATAGGGCGTGACTTAGCTAGGACGTCTTAGGAACGTCTTAGTTAAGATGTCCTAGTGGTGTCTTAGTTAGGACACGTCTTAACACTAGGACACGTCTTAGTTAGGCGTTTTTGGGAATCCAGGCCCTGATTCACAGCATTGTATTCTTGTTGAATTATTAGACGAGTGAGCGAAGCGAATGAGGTTTTTATAACGCTACTCAATCGGGCCTTGTCGTGATTAATTATGTTTATCCGGGCTCATACGGCCTAACGGCAAAATAGATTGAGCTGCGATTTTAAACAGACATCCGTGACCAGGTAACTTAGAACTGCTAACAAAATGAGCACAATCCATTTCGATTCAAACCTACAAGAAATAATAAACTGAAAAATTGGTTTCACCACTTTTGAAAAAATCACTGCTTCTTAGATGTTCTACTCGGTTGCGATGGAAGCAGTGGAAAAAATATTTGTAATGCATTTATGCAGTGACCAAAGGGTGTCGAAACTTGCATGTTCAAGGTACCCCCAAATTCCCCTGGGAGATTGAGTAAACCTTGCAATCTTTACTCGTATTTTGTGCTGGCTATGTTTTCAATAGTATTGTCACAGTTGATGTAGACTAAACTGCGTTATATGCATTTCAAAACATGTTTAATATTTTTTTAAATACAATCCATGAACTACAAAATCTTATCCGACCAGGGGATTGAACCCAGGTCTCCCACATTACGGTCCGGGTGTAAGGGAGCCTTAGCCAACTAGACTAGGGAAACGCCAAAGTCGTTGATAGACGAGTGAGTAAGCCATGTGTTGAATACTTGGTATCATTCCCCATACCGGGCTATTCAGTCTTAGGTATAGGGGAGGAAAAGGGATGTTCCCGGGTACTCAACACATGGCTCAGTCACTCGTCTATCAACGAGTTTGGCGTTTCCCTAGTATTATTGTTGGAAAGAAACCTTCTCGTGTGTCAGCAATAAAACGAATTCGTTCTCTAGAAATCTGTCTGGGAATATTCTGGGAAGAAATATCTTCACATATTTTTATGCGCTTGCCTTCCAATGCAAAAATAATTTCAGTTCAAACAACCAAAAATGTAAATGAAAATTCATCACACGATTTGATTGTAAAAGTTGTTCATGACATTTAGTATTCTTCTACAAGTCAGTCATTAATTAAACCGTAATAATAATATACCGTTGAATGCGTACCTTATTTAGCGTGATGCCATCAGTCCTATTGTCGCTGTACCGAAGTAACTGAAGGTTGAACGTGCTATCTAGTTCAGTGAGCCATCCTCTATCAGAGTGCGGATACAAAAGATGCTCTCCGCCGTCCTGGTAGACACTTGTGTCTTCTGTTAGGCAAGTCTCGTTCGTGCACTTCATGTTCCAAGCTTGTTTTAAAGCTTGCGCGAGTGCTAGTATCGCCTGGCCCGCCGGTATCACCACCTGAGAGCGCAAGGCAACGGTCAAATCGTCATCCTTGCAGACCGAGGCGTTGCCGGACTCGCTGTTGTTTAGATGAGGGCAATATGATTCAGAGTTTGCGTAGTCAAACAGCCACTTGTCCTCAGTGGCAGGTGGCTCGCTCGCATTCTGAAACAAAAACAAAGTCTATTTTGTACATAATGTTCTTAAAGGGGATATTACCCTTAAAGGGTAAATAATTTTACAAAATAATAATAATAATAATAATAATAATAATAATAATAATAATAATAATAATAATAATAATAATAATAATAATAATAATAATAATAAGGGACGGCCCCAACTGATCCAAATCCCAACTGATCCAAAACCCAAGTGATCCAAAATAAATTGAAAAATAATTAAATTCCCAACTGGTCCAAAGCCCAAGTGATCCAAATGCACCGAAACCAGGTTTGGATCACTTGCGAAATGGATCAGTTGGGATTTGGATCAGTTGGGAAGTTTCGGTTTTAAAAAAAATAATAATAAAAGTATTCGCGTGACGTCAGAGCCGTCCCAACTGATCCAAATCGCGGCGAGCGGCGAGCGCGGCTGGTACACTAGCGCGCTCAACGTAGAAGTGCGGGCTTGAGGAATGAGATGACATCTGAGTTCGTCCTCGAGGGATTTGGAAGTGTCGGTACATCATGTCGAATTAGAAAACTATGAGGATTCCGAAAATCGAAACCACAAATCGATAACTACAGTATTTCCCTTCCGTTTTACAATGTACAAATTGAAAAGTGTGGTTTTCCAGGAAAATCGCTTGAGTAATGAGATGACATCTGAGTTCGTCCTTGAGGGATTTGGAAGTGTCGGTACATCATGTTGAACGAAAAAACTATGAGGATTCCGAAAATCGAAACCCCAAATCGCTGACTTCAGCATTTCCCTTCCGTTTTACAATGTACAAATTGAAAAGTGTGGTTTTCCTTGAAAATCGACATTAAGTAAACAATTAGAAAATCCAACTCGTCAAATTAAATAGTTATAACAATCCATTCTCCCACTAGCGCTTGCCATCTGGCTTCCTTTTACCGTTAGAAGTTTTTAGAAAAAATTAAGCCATGCATTGAACCATGATGTACATAATCAAAAATTAAAATAACAAGCCAGTGGTTTCGTTTCCGTTCCATTACAAAGCCTCAATTTGAATTTATGTCAAACCACAGTTTTTCGACAAGCCCAAACACTTTTCTCATCGGAAGCGCATTGTTATTAAATTATCACGAATGCTTGTGTGCTTGCGTTGATGGATGAGCATTTAGTGTTTAGCGAGCCGCCTTATCCTTTAGTAATTTGCTATGTTTTTAGGAGGTGGGATTATCCTCCCTTATAATGTATGCACTACTCAGGGTTATAATCTATAACAAGGAAGTTTCGCAAACGCTTTTTCAGGCGCGTTGTTGGATGAGAGTAATTAATTAAACACGAAAAAAGCGTAAATTGCGATTTTCATAAGAAATATTATTTTGATTACGCTCAAATTTCACACAAATAAATTAATTCATAAAATTAAGGTTCTGTGAAAAAAAATTATTACAATCGAATTAAGCATGTAGGGGCTATAAGTTAAAGAAATTTAAAAAATAAAAAATAAATCGTAACATTGCAATTATCATGAGAAATAATTTTTCGATTCCGCTCAACTTTCACACGAATATATCAATAATCAATATCAATAATTGATATATTCGTGTGAAATTTGAGCGGAATCGAAAATGACTTTTTTACTGAACCTTAATTTTATGAATTATTCATTAAATTTTATGAATTATTATTATATTTATTATATATATATATATATATATATATACCTATATATATATATATACCTATATATATATATTAATTATATTATTATTATATATAATTATTATTACTGTACCTTAATTTTATGAATTATTCATTAAATTAATTGAATGAATTATGAATTATTCATAAAATTAAGGTTCCGTAAAAAAGTCATTTCAATCGGATAAAGCATAATTATAGGTGTTATAAGCCGAAGAAAGTTAAAAATCGAAATAAATCGTAAAACTGTGATTTTCATAAGAAATAATTTTTCGATTTCGCTCAAATTTCACAAAATATATTAATTCATAAAATAAAGGTTCTGTGTAAAAATCATTACAATCGGATAAAGCATGTATAGGTATTAACATTCGAGTTTTTTTTTTTAATCGAAAAAAATCGTAAAATTGCGATTTTTATGAGAAATAATTTTTCGATTGCGTTCAAAAACGTGGCAGTTCAAGTTCAGAGATTTATATTTATATTTTATTATCCTTGCAAATATGTGGTTACATGGTGGCAAGTTCCTAAAATTAACATTTTAAAATTGTACAAAAATATAACATTCACATTCATTTTTCTTCATATCTTATATTACATCTAAGACACCATCATCAAAGCAACATCAAACATCAATCAAATCAAATCTACATCAAATCCAAAGCAATATCCTCCAAACACCGTCTAAACATTTTTACCGAGGATTCCTCAACAGCTGCTGGTGGCAATTGATTCCATTCTACAATTGATCTATTTAAAAAAGACCACTTCCCAACATCCTTCTTTTTGAGTTTACATTTCAATTTCAGGTCATGGTCTTTCCTCCCTTTGTTTAATCCTTTTTCAATTTTATTGCTTATCTCATTCCATCCCTGTATTCCATTCATAGCACGAAACAGGTTGCACAGCCTGTTTCTCCCTCTCCGTAATTTAAAGAATCCCATCCTAAACCTTCTATCATTTCATTTACACTGTCATACGTTCTTATCCTCCTTCCCTTGGAATCATACAGTTACCCATCTCCACCTTTTGACCTTCCCAGTTACTCTCCTTGCTGCTAATCTCTGTACTTTGTTTAGGGCTTTGATATGACCGTTCTTATAAGGGTCCCATATAGCACTTGCATATTCCAATATTGGTGTTATAAGAGATTTATATTTAGAAGGCTTCAAGAAAATTTCATCTCAATTGGAGTTATCGGTTTAGCCGGAATCGTGTTAACAAACACACAATAATTCAAAAGAAAGAAAGAAGAAAAAAAACATACCGGATTTTTTTCTCCAGTGTATTGAAATGGAATCTTCGCTTCGCTCGCTACGCTCATCCAATAATCTATAATCCTCATTTTGACGTTTTGCTCTGTTGTCCAAACTAAAATTTCGAAATAAACGCGTTAATAATAAATAAATAAAATAAACCTCGAAACTGTAGCCGACGAGCTTTAGAAAAAGTCGGCTCATCTGTTGTAGTGATACCTATTACACCAATCATCAGTGTCTATGAACGCTTGATCTAAACGAGTGTACGTGCCCTACAGATGTGAATAGGTCTGAGTAAGGTTTCTGGGCAGTGTTTAATGTTTATACTCTTCCTTTTTAGGCTCATAAGGTAATGGCTTTTCGATTATATCGTTCGAGTATGCAGGTACATATAATATAACTTATTATATGCTTAAGTTAAGAAGAACCATTTCCAAACACAAACATAGATTTAAAATCCACATCATCAGCTTGTTCGACAAAACGACGAACGAAGAATACATACTGGCATCGGCGGTAAATATTTTTTTCGCCTGTGTGTAAGTGAATATATTAAGTGCGCGTATCAAGTCGATTGTCGAAACAACGTAATTTCGTAATTACACTTGATACTTGTTCTGAATAACACATGCGTACATGCGTTTTTTTATTTCAACCTTATTTGAAGCGAGTATGTCATACTTTACTACAAACATCATATTATCTCTTGTGCCCGCGCGTCATTAAATGTTTAGCGAGCGATAACACGACAGTTCGCAAGACATTTTGATATCCAGTGTTGGGTAAAATACTTAACTAGGAAAACGCTTAAGTCCCGCCGCGTTGTTGGATGAGCGTAATTGGTGCATTGAGCTGCCATGTGTTATGCGGATTTTTTGTTGTTCTGTGAAAAAATTATTACTAAGTTTAAGATTTTTTTTAATTAAATTAAATTAAATAAAAAACAAACTTAATTTTTTTTAAATTAATCTTAATAAAAAAAAAAGAAAAAGAAAAATTGCGATTGTTATAAGAAATAAATATTCGATTGCGCTCAAATTTCACCACGAATATATAAATTCATAAAATTAGGGTTCTATGAAAAAAATTATAAAAATCAGATAAAGCATGTAGGTGTTATAAGCCGAAGATATATTTTAAAAAATCGAAAAAATTCGTAAAATTGCGATTTTCATAAGAAATAATTTTCCAATTGCCCCTCAAAAACGTGGCAGTTCTAAGTTTGGAGATTTCGAAGGCCTCCATAAAATTTTATCGCAATTGGAGTATTGGTTTAGCCGGAATCGTGTTAACAAACACACAAAAATACAAAGAAAAAGAAAAAGAAAAAGAAGAAAAACACTCCTGATTTTTTTCTCCAGTGTAGTGAAATGGAATCTTCGCTTCGCTCGCTACGCTCATCCAATTGAAGTATCTAGGTGTAGGTAAAGATACTTTGGCTCAAATAGATCTTGATATGGGTAAAGATAATATTTTTAAATGTGTCTAGGTAAAGATACAAGATACTTAGTAAAGTACCTGATAGATATATAGGTACTTTTTAAAATAAATACTGATTACTAAATAAGTGAATATGATAAAATGACAAGCGATTTGAGAACATCAAATAAGGTAGTGAAAATATTATTACTACGTAACGTTGCGTGCACTTTGATACTTCCTTGTGATTGTAAATCTAGACGGGTTTAAATGTTTTCATTTTTTAAAACCATTTTACAGAAGTCATTTTGTGCCCCATTTGGAAGAATATATTATTTCCCTAGTCTTAAATATAACATTTTAGTTGCGAGATCAATATAATTGTTTGAATCATTATTCGCCCATCAATTTGGAGATCAATTTAAATTTAATTTAATTCAATGCCAACAATGTTTAAAACATGCTATCAGTTAGCCTGTTCTTAAAAGGGTGAAAAAATTTCCCTTCCTCTCCTCGCCCCCTGGAATGAATTACCTAAATGACCAAAACGATGGTATATAAACGGTACTCAAGAAATTGATTAAATTCAAGATTTATGCATTTATAAGAATTTATTTAGAAGACACCTCTAGGTCAGGAACAGAATTTAGCCTAGAGATCGTAAAAGGAGAGAAAAGAGAAAAAATCCATCTCGGAAACATCAGCTAGTATGTAGGGAAGTATTTTACTTCCCAAAACTAGAGGCGAGCTCTGGCCAGCGACATGAAAAACTTCCCTCATATCCTCTAGGGTAGAGTGGAGCATTATGATCTAACGGTTGTGACCAAATAAACCAAATCTAGAATTTTAAAAACAATGTGCATATTAAAATGTAATTAATTTGGTTGAAAGTATCTTGTATCTGAATTTGCTGAAGATACACAAAAAATAGTATCTAGATACAGGTACAGGTACATTTTTTTTATTTATATCTAGGTATAGGTAAAGGTACACACAATGACCTAGATACAGTATCTAGATACATGTATCTAGGTACTCCCAAAACTGTTGATCTATCTACCGGCCGAGGCCGAGTCGAACGCTGTCTATTTCATTACTTACACATTTAAACAATTAGTATAGGTAATTATGATTAATTTCGGTACAGAATTTGTTGTAAATAGAGTCTACTTAGGTAAAATATAGATGTTTGGGAACACCTATACATAAGAGAAGAGGTAAACGATCCCTTCAACTTAGGCAGTGGCGTAGGAACTGGGGGAGGGGGCAGGGGGACAAAACTAACTTGAGTTTAATATTAATCCCACAATTTTCGTAGAAAATATGCACATACACTTAACAATTTGACAGTCATTAACCTGGTAAAACGAATATGTTTGCCTGTATGCTTCGTCATTACATAAAAAATTAGCTTGAAATTTATTAAAATGGACCACTAAACGTTCATTTGTTTAGTTTATAGATCGCAGATAGTTGCTGTAAAACATCGTTTACAGAGTCCGAGTGCAGTTAAAACATGACGAAAAACTGTAAAATGGTGAAAGGCTGGGGCTTCGCCCCAAACCCCAGTTACAGCCCACACAAAATATTAAAAATATCCCCACACCCAACTTTCAAAACGTTCCTACGCGCCTTCAAACACCCAACCGGCAATTGGGAGTCCTGGGTTAGTTATCCGGCTGAGATGGATTTTGTAATTTTTTGCACGGGAGTGTTCCCCGATTAATGACCCTGAGAAATATGTTATTATTGTGATGTGAAAGGTTGGCTTAATAATATTATTAACTAAGAATTAATATATAGTGTATAAGTGACCTTTTGAAGAGAGTATGCGATATGACATGATTAACATGATGTCAATATATGAATAAATACAATACAATATATGAATAAATTCGGTCGTGTTTCAAACGTTGTCAACGTAGATTATCTCATCATTCACTTGAAAATCACGAATTATTAGCCAATCAATATTGTATTATTGTTACCATTCTTCCCTTTATAAATAAAATATGTAATTCAAGTGGGGTACTTTGAACCAGTGGTGTTTAAACTACGGCCGGCCACGTCATGTATAGACCGAGAGCCAGTGACAGTTTCTATTGCCTCATAAGGTACATATGTTTGGACCATTGGAGTAGAAGCGGAAATTCAAGTCATTTTCAAAAATGCGCGTCTTACGAGTCAACGTGGGGGCGTTTACCCGTCAGACGCCCCCAAAGTGGGCCCCAAAAAGGGTCAAATCTGCCCCTATTAAGTATACATGATTAAAACATACGTCATGTTGTATAAAAAGTTACCAGGAAAACGAATATCATTCGCCAGACGAGCTGCGTTGGGGCTTTGACCCGTTAGGTAACCCCCAAAGTGAGCCCCCAAAATGGTCAAATCTGCCCCCGTAGGATAATACATAATTCAAACATAGTCTTCGTAATTTATAGAGCCAGCACGTAGTGTACTCTATTATCTGTGGAGCCAGTTACCGGGGAAAACGAATATCACTCGTCAGACGGGCTGCGTTGGGGCTTTGATCCGTCAACGCCCCCGAAGTGGGCCCAAAAAAGGTCAAATCTGCCCTCATAAGGTATTCATGATTCAAACATACGTCATTGTAAAGGTAAAATTACTAGGAGGACTATATTAGTCGTCAGACGATTGCGTTGCGACTTTGACCCGTCAGACGGCCCCGGAATTGGGCCCTAAAAATGATCATATCAAATACGGCATTTTATAGAAAAATTTACCTCGGAAAAGAATATCACTTGTCAGACTGGCTGTGTTATGCCCTCACCCGCCACTTCCCCCCTCCCCTCCCCCCCTAAAAAAAATGTTAAAAAAATGTTTTGTCTCGAATACTTACGAAATTATGTTGGATTTAATCGGATTCGTGGCGATAATATGTAGTCATGATGTTTATGCATATTTTGGGTCATTGAGCCCTGCAACTACCACTTTTTTTTTGTGATATAGATCGATGAATAAATCAGGAAGACATGTTAACTTTGTCTTATGGTAATTATTTAAATAATAATGGTGTATGTATAGTATGTTAGGGTGTAAACTGTAAAGAGTGTTGTAATTTTTTTTTTTTAACCTATGAAGAGTTCTGTGTTTAATTTACTACTTGTTGCATGATACTATGACGGTTTCTGACTTTTAAATCACAGATTAGCTTAAACTTTTGCATATTGTATAACGATACAAGATAATCATTGTTCATTGACAATCATTTACTTTTATGAAATAAGTAATGAGATCATAATCATCAGAAGTTACGTAAGTAATTATCATCATATGATAACCTATTAAGCAATAATCTTTAATATGTGTTGAATCATGCAAATAGTTTTTATAAGTTACAAACAATTGAGGGTTAGAATATATAAATTGGTAAGTCATAATTAACTCCAAACATCAAAACTTCCATACATTCGTTATCACAGTATGTTTGAACTTTTTATCATAGTAATCTTCAGAAGTAATCATCATCATATCATAAGTAAGAATTTTTAATGTGTTAAATCATGCAAATAGTGTTTATAAGTTACAAACAATTGAAGATTAGGATATATAAATTGGTTTGGTATAATTAACTTCAAATATCAAACTTTTTACCACATTCGTAATCACTGTACGCTTGTACGCTTTAACATTTTATTAGTAATCATCATCATCATCATATCATAACAAACGTAATAATCTTTTACATGCGTTGAAACATGCAAATACTTTTCATTAAAGACAATTGAGCATTAGAATAAATAAATTGTGAAAAAATTAAAACTGTAATCACATTCATCACTTTACGCTGCTTCCGAAACATCTATGTCAACATCATCCTCATCGAAATTCTCTCCTTCTAAATAGCATTGCATAATCTCATCAAGTGACGACGGGGACAGATCATAGAGGAACCATCTTGGTATGTATTTAACATCTCTATATATTATACATAATGGCATTTTTTTAAATTTCTGTCTATGGAACCAATTTAACAGCATCATTGTCGCCTACAATAAAACCAAGGTTTAACATTTTATAATATGACATTAGGTATATATATAATATTGGCCTACATATAAATACCAAAAATGATGAAATAATGATGAGTAATATTCTTTTTCATGGTCACTTTTACTATAGAATGCCGAATGTTTCAATTATGTATACCTTAAGACTTTTTGGATTATTTGGATTAAGGACGTGTCAACCGTTAGGTCATAATACACCACTCTAACCTAGGGGGGGGGGGGAGAGAGGGGCCCATGCTGGTCAGAACCAGCCACAGGTAAGGGGAGGAAAGGGGGTCTCTCACGTCGCGGTCGTCATCGTCTTTGTCATCGTTCATTATGTCATTGTCATCGTCGTTGGAGAACTAGTCAAGGGAAGGGGGCAAGGTCCCCGACGACGATTGCCAGAGCTCGTCTCTAGATTTGGGGAGTAATATACTACCCATCTTACTAGCTGATGTTTGCGAGGTGGACTTTTTCTCTTGAATCGCCTTTTACGATTAGCAGAGCCATGCTCTGGGGCAAGCTCGAGAAAACCAGGCTTTGACGCAGAGCGCAGAGGTAAAGTCTGGACTCTGGATCACTTGGAAGCTCTATCGGTGGTCCTATCGGGTTGTCCTTTGCAACAAAATGTTAAATAAAAAATGTGTAATAGGGGGTATCTAGGCACATTTTCCAAATATTGCTCACTTTTCTTATTAAATGACCGTAAATATGACAACACTGTTAATTTGTAGAAATTTACCGATTTTGTGTAGGAGATAATTATTTGAAATCTCAAAATGTGCTTTGATAGCGACATACGCTCATCCTTTCTGAACAGCCTCCCAAAAATACAGATTTTTTGGCTGAAAATTAAAGGTAAAAAGCGGTACGTTCTGTATGTGAAATTAGAGGGATTTGATGATCAAGCATGCTTTTACGTGGGCATTTAACATTGTAAAAAAGTTGGCCCGAGCTTGGCAAACAGTCTTAAAGGCAGATTTGACATCTTTGGGGGGCCACTTTGGAGGTAACCTAACGGGTCAAAGCCCCAACGCAAGACGCAACCCATCTGACAAGTGATATTCGATTTCTTGGTAACTGACTCTATAAAAAGACATATGTTTGAATTATGTTTACCCTATGGGGACAAAATCAACCTTTTTGAGGGCCCCTTCGGGGGTTACTTAATGGGTCAAAGACCCAACGCAGCTCGTCTGACGAGTAATATTCGTTTTCCTGGTAATTTTCACTATAAAATGACGTATGTTTAAATCACGTATACCTCATGAGGGCAGAGTTGACTTTTTTTGGGGCCCACTTTGGGGGCATCTGACGGGTCAACAGCCCAACGCAGCTCTTTGTACAAGTGATATTCTTTTTTGGGGCTAACTTATTTTATAAAGTTTCGTATGTTTTAATCATGTATACTTAATAGGGGCAGATTTGACCCTTTTTGGGGCCCACTTTGGGGGCGTCTGACGGGTAAACGCCCCCACGTTGACTCGTAAGACGCGCATTTTTGAAAATGACTTGAATTTCCGCTTCTACTCCAATGGTTCAAACATATGTACCTTATGAGGCAATAGAAACTGTCACTGGCTCTCGGTCTAGTAGTCAGCGAAGCCAACTTCAATTAATCCGACTACAACATGTTGTGAAGTCTGAAATACAAAAATTTATGTGTCTAATGCTAATGTTCGCAGTAAATTGATTCTGCATTTATACACGTGACAAGACAACCTACACATTGTGTATTTATCTTCCGCATACAATAATCTAGTCAAAACTGAGTTAGACCAAACAAAATGCAACGATTGGTTTAATGGTACGATTCTCTTCAAAAAAATGCCATCTATAGTCTAAACCATAACATATCCAAAATTCGCTAAAATCCGCAAAAGATTAGTTAGTGATAATTAATTTTTAATAATCCCTGAAATAAACTTTGTTGCTAAAAATTGTGTTGTTCCAATCGCCAAGTAGAGCCTACTAGGTACAAATCTTTACCAAAAAAAACAAGTCAATGACAGTCAATGTTAATTGTAAAAAAAAAAAAAAAACGAAACATGACTAAAAGGCTGCCAGAGATAACCGAAACTAATTATTTTGATATTACTTGGACTTCGCGATCGCCATTTTCAGTTACGTTGATGGATGAGCGTTAATGATACATTGCTGCTACAACAGCTAAGTTTCTTATTTCCGCCGTCTCTACTGAAACGAAATTACTTGGTTGAATTTAATAATTTGATAATGTGCATCGTGGTGCAATAAAAATCTCAGACCTTCCCCGAACAATTCAATCCGTAAATGCAAGCAAGCGCTAAAGATTGAATAGTTTTTTTTTAATTTGACGAAATGGATTATCGAATTTTAATGTCAATATTCAAGGAAAACTCATTTTTTCATTTGTACATTGTAAAACGATAGATAAATCTTGTACCTAACACCTTGGAAGCTAGATTTTCGAAATCCCCGTAGTTTTTTCGTTCGATATGATGTACTCACACTTCTAAATCGTCCCAAGTATGAATGATGAGTCATCTTGATCCCTAAGCCCGCATTTCCACATTGCGCGCGCTAGTGTACCAGCCGTGCTCGCCGGCTGCGCGCGCATTTGGATCAGTTGGGTTGTTTCTGACGTCACCGTAATATTTATATTATTATTTTATTATTTCAAAACAACCCAACTGATCCAAAACAGAATTATTTGTTTTAGAATATTTAATATTTCGATGATTATTCACATTTGGATCAGTTGGGTGAAGGATCACTTGGGCAAAAACACGACTTAATTTTTATATTAATATATTCAATTCGAATTCTTTGACGATTATTTTGGATCACTTGGGATTTGGATCAGTTAGGATTTGGATCACTTGGCACCCACCCTAATAATAATAATAATAATAACAATAAATAATAATAATAATAATAATAATAATAATAATAACAATCCCATTCATTATATCAGCCAACGGCATCATACCGAAGAATCTACATGAAAGCATTAAACAACTAGATCTTCAACCCAATGTATACATCGAGACTCAAAAGGCAGTAATACTCAACACGTGTAGAATAGTTCGTAAATTTCTAAACTAAGAATGATACTTCGAGATTTCGAGACAGCTTCCATCCTGACATGGTTTCGTGGTTTCCCATAGTCCGAAGAGCAAATGCTAGGATGGCGACGAGAAATCGGCCACGACCGTACACAGCAGAAAGAAAACATCATCTACAAACAATATTAGAATTTATAAATGACTTATTTTAGTTAGAGTTAAGACAAAGTAATAACGTATGTAATAGGTTACACAATGGAAGTACTTGACGTAAGTCCGCACAACATGTTAGCTACGGTTTTAACCGAGTTTGTATGAAATACATCCAATAAAATAATAATAATAAAAACAACAATAAAAATTACACGAATTTTTCATTTTTTTCGATCAAGAAATTTGTGACAATTTTAATTGGCGTTCCACATAAATACTAGAGCATCTTACCATTCTAAAATGGCCCTTTACAAAACATCGTGTCTTGAAACTGTGCACAAAATAAAACACACAGCACTTAAATATTTATTCCAAAATCACACCCTTTCTTGGTAATAAGCATATTTTGACCGAACCACTTGCCCAAATTACAAAACAAACTAAAGAGAATTTACAGAAAAGGCTGTAGAGTACGCCAATAATGTCCAATTTTTTTAATCAAAATTCTCCAAGGTCACGGGGCACAAAGATCGTCCCCACGTTATTTCTTATGGGAGATTTTTGCCGATGGGACCTAGCTCGAAAAATACCAAGTTTTACCATTTTTGGGGCGGTTAGTGGACCCAATAGTTTTTATGTTAATTTCTAAATTCATAACTATAGTTATAGTGAATGAAATATTTTTTTAGTTTAGCGGGGGAATACCCCTTTAAAAGGAAAAGTAAAAAAGTTGTAACTGTGATTTTACACGAACTTTTAAAGATTTCTGAACCTGAAATTTGCGAAAATTGGCTGGTGAAATTTCTTAAATCGTCTTTTACCTGCTTATTTTTTGTTTTACATATATACCCGACTAGAACACCGTACCAATCTAAAATGTTCCTTTAGAAACTTGTATCTTGAAACTGTGCACAACTACACTAAAACACACAAACATTTTACACCCTTTCTTGGTAAGCATAATTGGCGTATTTTGACCGAACCACTTCCCAAATTACGAAAACAAATCAGTGGATTTACAGTGAAGGTAGTCCAATTCGTCAATAATTGCTCAAATGTTTTTGGACTGAAATCCTCCAAGGTCAAGGATGCCCCGCCACAATAATAGAGGTTGAATGCCCCTCTAAATTAGTTAATAATTATATGGAAGTGGGCAAGTGTATACATGGGTCCTCAGTATGCATATAGATGAAACATTCGTTATATACGCGAGTTATTTTCGAAAGTCCATCCTTACGGTCCTACACTGACACAGACATACTTGCACTTACTTTTGGCGTAACAATTTGGTAAAAATTATCTTCACTAACGCCAACATGCAGCACAGTGTACTGAGATAACAATTGACGTCTTCGTCGGACGATATAGTCGGATGTATACGAAGTTTTACATAGGTGCAAACTGTCTGTGTTTGTGTTAGGTCTTACGATAAAAACTGAATTTAAACTCTGATAGACATAAGATTATTTGGTTGAAATTGACCTTCGAGAAGGATTTGTCGTTAACCCTGGGAGTCGAGAGCGGAACTAGCTTCACCCGACTCCTCCGCCATCAAGAAGACACTAAAGCTGGATGAAAACATAGTATGAAGACTGTAAGCCTTGCTCCCTATCCACCAACAAGAAGTCCCTAAAGCTGGATGAAAACATAGTATGAAGACTGTAAGCCTTGCTCCCTATCCACCAACAAGAAGTCCCTATAAAGCTGGATGCAAAACATAGTATGAAGACTGTAAGCCTTGCTCCCTATCCACAACAAGAAGTTCCTAAAGCTGGATTAAAAAAATAGATGAAAACTGTAAGCCTTGCTCCCCACCACAAAAGTCCCTAAAGCGGATCAAAATAGTTAAAAGAAGACTTTTTTTAAAAAAAG
>JAMZAV010004395.1:0-56779 GCA_024449915.1 Sweltsa coloradensis
TGCAATTAACTAGCTTATCGGTAATTTTATTCAGCATCATTATACTTTTCATCTAGAAGTGTGCTAAAAGTATGAAACTTGTAATAGCATTATTTTGTAATGAAAATTCAAGTGTCCAGTGATCCTCTTTATCATTTTCTTTCTTATTTTGGTTCAGTTATACCTTATGTATTTAATATTTATGGTAACCTAGGTTCCCTTGAAAAACTATTTAGATATGTATGTAATGAGATTAGGGTTCGAAATTTTCCGGAAAAATTGAAGTCGAGGAAAAAAAACGGATATTTTCCCGTTTTTTTCCGGAAAAATTGGGAAAAATTGAATTTTCTTTACTTTTCATAAAGTTTATACTTCCTCGTAGTTCATTTTAGATTAATGGCATCTTTATGGTAAATTATAAATTAAGATTATTATTGTTAGTTTATTTTCATGTGTTTACGTACGCGTGTTTACTATTGATGTTTATAAATGACAGCAAAATGGCAGCAATACTACATCTAGCATTTTCCAAAATCCCTTGCAATTATTACTATTTATAGCCAGGGGTCGAAATTAACTTTTTTTGCAACTAGCACTTCGGGCTAATGGCAACAATAGTCCTCTAGCCCAAGAGCATTTTTACAGTCGGCAATCAAATAGGTTATATTGATGTAAAACAATAATAGGGTATATGTGAATGTTTTAAGTCACAATATTTGCCGGGTTTGACTTATGTGTAGGGGGGACTAGGGAGCGACCGGAAACGAATTTTAACCGTAATATTAATAATCCTAAATTAAGCGATTTTTTATTTTGTTTGCATATTTACAACGATTTTCCATACTAGGTAGTGCACTACTACTGGAAACTCGTTAAGTTATTGTTGCGAAATATTGAGATTTTTTGAACGGCAATTGGGAACTCTGGAAAAAGTACTCGCCTGTCGGACTAGAGTAATTAGATTTTTACTAGCGCGAGCAAAGTTTCACTAGCCTCGGGCGAGCATTAATTGACTCCTGTTTATAGATATACTATGTTAAGCTTTAGTCCCTCCCACGGCATGCCCTATTACTTTACAATATGGTCACAAAACTGTCTTTGAAATGAGAATTCCAATCATAATTTTAGTCTAACCTAACAAGAACAACTAAGGCATTTACCTTTCATTTTACTATTAAAATAATGAATTAAAACTGTGAGATATGTAATTGGGCTACCTTATTGATAAAAATAATCATTACTACATTCATATCAATTTTATTTATCCTATGCACCTTAAAACCAATTTTTTCCAATTTTTCCTATTTTTCCGACGTGCCCGGAAAAAAACGGAAAAAAAAGTTTTTTTTCCAAAATTTCCGGAAAAATTGGTACCTTTTAAATCCCTAAATGAGATCAATTAAGTTTCATTTCACATGGACAAAATCTATTCAATTTGAATTTATGATTTAACGTTGATCTCCACATTGCCTTCTAGTCGATAGTGTTTCTTGTTCACCCTTCTTCTTCTCCTAACCTTGAAATCTCTGCTCTTACCTTCTTGTTAGTCCCAAGTCCGACCTTCTTGATTGCATCTTCGTCTCTTTGGGCCTCGCTTGTTCTCTCTCTCCGTCTTACGCCTTCGCTCACTGCCCCTGTTTAACACACACATACAGTATGTTTATCTTTGGTACAACTTCTGAACTCTATAGGCTCAGCATAAATAATTATTAATTTAAAGCTTAGTACCCAGTAGTCTAGTTTTGATCTAGTACTATACTTATGTGCATTCATTTTGACATGCAAATATATATATTAGTAAAATAGAAACATTTAGTAGGCCTACAGTAAAATGTTGTGGTACAAGGTCAAATTATCTCTTTATTATGTGTCGTCATTTATATAATATTCATGTTCTATTCACACTCAAAACTCATACTCTATTCAAGTATTGAAACTAATTTTCAAAGGAGTATTGTAAACAAAAGGTACTCGTCCGTAAAAGCATAGTGGGCAGTATCCAATATAAATCACTTGGGATGGAGAATATTGATATTACTGAAAGTTGGTAAATTCAAAGTAAAAAATTAAAAATTAAAAATTGAACCCTAACTTGGATCGAACTTCTTTTAAGCTACAATTTTAATTGTTTATACAAACACAGGAAATTGTATAAATGGCTTAGAATAATATCTTTAATTTTTTTTATTCCAAAAGGGTAATAAATTTTCCTTGATGTTTTAGTTTTTCTCAAATTTAATTTTAACTTGTTAACATGAATATTTTAATCCCTGTGCCTTACGCTGAGCGATGTCTGTGGTATCTAGCTTGGTTGACAGTCGGTCCTCGCTGACTGATTGCGCTGACATTGTCTTTCTCCGTCTGAATGTGTTGAAGAACCTGGTCACCCTGCTCTCGGGCTTCTCCGGCTCGGCTTCGACCTTCACGTCTTCCTCGTCGATCTCTTTGGTTTCTACGCCTTCTTCTTCTTCTTCTTCTTCTTCCTCCTCCACGTCACTCTTCATCTCCGCCGTCTTCTCCTCTGACTGTCGCAGGACATCGTCGTCGGACTCTGAGTTACCTGCGAGTGGGCATGATGAACTTCAGATTAGAATATTGCTAACGCAGGAGAAAATTTGTTTTTGATATCAAAATTTTATTTTTTGTACAAAGTACATAAATTCATAATAATTTGTTAGGAATGTTTGAAATTTAACAAATCTTGTTTTTGTTTTTATTAGGTTATCAGCTACTAGTCTAGTTGTAACTGATAGTTGTGACCCAAGATGGGTTTTTATTTTTTAATTTGTCCAAAAATTTATAATAATGTTTTAATTCAATTTCTTAATTTAACTAGTAATAGTTATTTAGACATTTTCGTGAATTTGCGTCAATAAATGGTTTGAATATCATCAGAATTCCAAATTGATGGTTTTGTTCCCATTTTTAACCCTAGAAGCGCCAGAGTCGATTTTATCGACTTTTAAAACCCTCCGTTGGACGCCCGCGTCGATATCAACCTTTAAAAGGCGCGCGTTTACTAAGTATCTGTGAGACATATTCATCCGATGCTACCTTCTAGTTGTAGAAAATCGATAGCACTGTCGGGAAAAAAATTAATTTTCGTGTTTCAAAGGCTGTGAACAAGTATGCACAACATAACAAATCGAGAAAATTTCTGTTCTTGTTTATTCCCGTCGACATGACGCAGCGTAAGGCAGATGCTTTGTTGACGGACCAAGATTTATTGCGAATTTTGTTAGAAGATGAAGGAAGCGATATATACATATCAGATAATGAAATTGACTTCTCTTCGTCATCTAGTGATGATGACGATCGTCTGGATGATGGATTTAGTGATCCTGAATATGAAGAGGACGTCAGTCCCTCGCCAGGTAAGCTTCCGCCTAGCGGTCATTACTAAAATGTAAAAGATGCATTTTGATAAATTCTGAATTCTTATATAAATAGGCTAATAGATCTAATAATTATCTTTCTTTTTTATAGTTGTTTCGAGGAATGAACATAGGCCTACTTTTGCCACTGCTGACGGAGGCATTTTGACAGCAGCTGCTGCTGTGGGCGTAGGCCTAGGCCTAGGCCTACCAGGCAAGCCAGAACTAAAAATGCCACAATTTTTCAGCTATATTACTAAAGTTGATTCTTTTGAGTTTGTAACTAAATAAGGAATACCTCTAAACAACAAAATAATCCTCTTCATTTGAAAAAAAAAAAAAAAATCATACACTCAAAACAAAACAAAAACGAGTTTTTTTGAGTGCCATATTCCTTGAATCACACTGTACATTTTTTATAAATTTTTATTATTGTCTCAAAGCACATATATATCTTTATGATGTTACCTACAATTTGGTGTTTGTTTCAATAAATTATCTTGAACCGTCTAGGATTTACGAATTTTTTACTAAACCCTTACAATTTTCCCTTTTCCCCTGGCACTATACAAGAATTCTCCGTGGCACTTCTAGGGTTAAACAAAGTCAATGACATTGATAAAAAATACGAGTTCAAATTTCGATATCGGAGTTATTACTAGATATTGGTGGTATCTTAACGTAATATCTATATTTTGCCCAGCCCTAACATAATCCAGCCTCTAGTTACCATCCCCCGTCTCCGAGTCATCACACCGAATGACATCGGCCTCCGTAGTCTCTTCAACGAGGGACTTCTCAAACTCGTCGGCCAGATTGTCCAGTTCGTCGACCTCGTCGGCAACTTGCACGAGCGTGGTCAGCGCTGGCGACTCTGCGTTGACGATCTCCTCCTCCAGGTTAGACAACTCGACCAGGTTTAGGTTGTCGGTCTCCAGGTTGTTGTTGAGAGATGTCAGCGGGATCTTCTGGAGGGGCGGGAGTGAACGGTGCGCTATAGAAGCCAGGCTCTCCTGGGGACAAGGCAATCGTCGTTAGATCATTACTAAGCACAAGAAACTGTAAATTAGGGATGGCGAACGTTGATTTTTTACTTTTGAACCGTGAACTCGAACTTGTAAACCATAAAAGTTCGGAACTTTGAACTCAAACCGGACTCTTACAAAAATGTTAGAAGACTGAAAACAAGTTAAAACCTAAAAAAAAAAAATTGTGTAAAATTTTACTTCTGGTACTATAAACATTGAGTTGTAAACAAAAATGACATATTACTAATTATTACTATAGAATAGACTAATTCTATTTTGGAATTAAAACTGGCATAATAATATACAAGGTACTCTTAAGAAGGAAGGAATTTCACTAAAAGGCTTGGGTAGTGTTTGATATTTTAATAATCCTCGAACTTTAAATTTTAAATTCAAACCAAACTCCAAAGAAAGTTAAGTTAAAGTTTGTTATTTTGATAATTTGACCATCCATCCCTACTATAAATGCTAAAACTTTTAATTTAATATTGGAGCTATTTTAAACCAACTTTTGATACATTTTTGATAACTCTCTTTTATCATAACTTCATTTTCATTTTTGACCTAATTAATGCTAATGTTCTCAAATGTAGCAATTTATAGTTTATACTAACCGTGATTGCTTTTGCTGATTTGCATAAAAAATTAACTAATGGTCCAGTAATGGCTAATTTTCTCTGACAGTGTTTTTTATTTAAAATTTAAAAGAGAGGTCCGATTGTAATAGCATTATTGTTCAGTTATATTTTAAGTGCACTAAAGAGTTGATTTAAATAACAAATTTGAATTATATGTTTCATTTTAAAGGTTGTGTTTGTAAACAGAGAGTGTGTTTAGAAGATTGAAACTTACTCCACTGTCGGAATCGTTGTCGGAATCTTCTTCGGTGTCTTCTCTCCTATTTGCTAACACCATCGTGTGACAGCCGCCACACGTAACCTGAGTATACAAACGTGTGGGGGTAAGTTATGATGATTAGATCAAATAGACCTACACGTTTTCTAAAATTCTTATTTTATTTTCAGATTTTCCCTTGAAAGTTGAAGGCTACGTTTTTTTGCTCAGGAGGATGTATGAAATTATTCCGAATCAGTCTGACAAGAGAAGAATTAATATGCAATGGTTATTTAAAATTGTACATACATACTCTAATGGAATATTGGCAACAATAATTCAGGTAAACTTATACGTTTCTCAATTTCATTAATCGGGAAACACTCCTGTAGGTGTGATTTATTTTATTTTATGTAAATCAATCCAGAAATTACAAAATGGGGTAATGCCTAATGAACCATGGTCTCCCAACTGCCAGTCGGGTGCTTTACCCCGCTGAGATGAATTTTGAAATTTCTGGATTGATTTACATAAAATTAATGTTTTATAGGTAGGGACTAGAAATTCGTGTACTAGACTGGGTGTCTAGGAGAGCATGGAAGAAAGTAGTGAGAAAAGCGTATATATTAAGGACAAATTGTGTGAATAGATTTTAAAGCAACTTACATCTACGTAGTGGTGACTTGCTTGTCATTTTCAACAAAACTACTAAAAGTATGGTAGTCACCTTCTCGACTCTGAATCCGTTAAACCTGGTTATTTGAGCCGGTAGGAACTGTTTCGAGGGCGTCTGGTTCCCTCCTTCTAGGCAAAGTTTGTCGTGTTTCCCGTCTCCACAGGTGAACAGGTAGCCCTTACCTAAACACGAGACAGACGTTAGAACTTACGTGATGTGATGATCAACGCTATGCACTGACAATAGGTGCTTGCAGTCACATTGCTATGTGCATCCCTCCTTAAATATCTTCCTTTCCAACTCGCAACCTAAAATCATAACTTGAATCGTCTAGCAAGGGGTAGCAGCCGGAAGCATTTTAGAAAAATACTTTTAACCATGTTTGTTAGTACCATCAAATCACCTTTATAAATACATTATGTTTAAATGTTTTCCTGCCAGTGAATCAAGTCCAGTTTTAAGTGTCTAAACAACCAGTTTGATTTTGACTGATTTTTTTATGGGTCACTTGTCATACTCAAAGCCTATAAATAGAATTTTGAATTGTTTTTGTGCATTGTTTTCCCTTGTAACCCCTACACTACACATGTGATTATTTACACCTGCTTTTCTACTTCCTTTTTATAATTATTCTTTTTCAAGTTGTTATTAATGTATTAACAATTATTTTCTTGTCTTGTTACAACAGTGTTTTTCAATTTGCATTTCATTATGTTTGATTTTTATATGTATAAAATACCATAGTTTGAATCCCAACAACTTATGAGTAGAGATACCCAACGTAGAAATAGCGTTTTGTGAATAGATGCTACAAAGCGGTATTTTTTTTCTAGTCCTACTTCATTTAATATAACATAGTATCTATAATTTGCTATACACATTTTTAATCAGCTGAGATTGATTCAACCTTGATGACATAATTTCTAAATAAAAATATGAAAAAACTTCATGCACAAGTTTTTGAAGGTGGCCAAAAAAATAGATGCTACAAAACGCTATAAAATGACACTTGAAAATTCTATATACACATATCTCTACTTATGAGACTTATTTTTAATTCAATTAAGAGAACTTTTAAATATATATATTTTTAAATATTGTATAGTTGTATTTTTTGTCTTATTAAATCAGTTTACTAGTTGGGTTAGCTTAGAAGTCAAATTAAATAGATGACCTCTCTGCCTCTGGTCTTGCTTTGAATGAAACCAGTGCCGGCAAGCCACTCACGTGTAATTAGCGCTGTGTGACTCTCGCCACACGACACGTGCGCCACCTTCAGTCTTTCTAGCGTAACAACCAGCGCTGGCAAGATGCTCTGCGTTATCTCCACCCCTAGACCTAGTTGGCCACTGAAGTTGCTGCCGAATGCGTACACCTGGAAATAGAACAAATGTGTTATTACTTATTAGAATCTACTCATTCAGTTACAAAACTTATCTTCTGTGAAAATAATTTAAGAGGATATAGGACACGCGTTTTAGGCAAATTTCTGTTCGTTTGGCTGACTGACATCACTGTTATTTAAAACTTTGCACACGCTTTTTCATGGAAAGTGAAATGAAGTGCTCCAGAGTCATACTTTAAAGGGTACGCTGAGCTTGGCCCAACTCAAATGCGCGAAAACAGGTGTTAATGTTTTTTGCTGAACGGTTGGTAAAATCATTACCAAATTTGAATGGATGTTAATAAAGTACTTTTATATTGACATCCACAATGGTTGCACAAAATAAGCCTTAAAGATCCTTTGCGAGACAAAAGTCCAAACGTGAAAAAATGGGAAATCCAATACATGGTTTACAATTCTGGAAATTCCCCCCAAAAACCGTTTATCTTAGGATAAAACCAAAAATTGACCTGCGCGTTCACATGGTTTTATACTTTGTTATCCATTATGCAAATTTGAGTTTAAAAAATCTGTACACTTGGAATAAATTTTTTTTGAATTTGGACCAAAATTGAGTAAATTTTGGTGATTTCACAAAATTTTTAAATTTCAAAATCAATGAATTAATTTGGGAATACGCATAAGGATAACATAGATTATTCTTTATAAACGTTAGTGTGAAAATTTGATAATATTGTTATAAACCGTTTACCCAAAAAAAATCCAGAAAGCTGAGCTCTTAACTCCCCCTCCGTTCTAGCCTCAGATACCCCTCTTAATAAAAGTTATTTTAGAACAGTTTAAAAAATATGTAGGCCTATAAAATTTTTTACGTATGATGGTATTATTAAAAAGTTGGAAATTGACAATGAAATTTTTGTTCTGGCTAATTAAAAATGTATATGGATAATCTACGACCGTAGGGCTGGCCATGCATGTATATGTTCCGTGACAACTTTGTAAATAGTCTCGGTTTACATGATAACCCCTATTATTAGTATTGCTATCAAAAGGGATAACAGAAGGTTGTGTTTAGCAAGAAGGGAGTTTGAGTGGTTTCGGATAGCAAGTTGTCAATGAACAGCTGAGAAAGTGAGTACGCAGTACCACAAAAATCCACAGTTCCCTTTGAATTGAATTGATTATTTTATCACTAATCATTAATTAATTACGTCATTTTATATAAATTAGGTAGTCTTTTAATCTATTTTTAAATTTGATCCCACAGAAGATTATGCCCTGCTCATACCTTGCCCTCTGTCTTTGATGGCAACCGTGTGACTTCCGCCGCACGACACCTGAGCAACGCGTGACGCCAGGGCGACCTTGTGTGGTTCCATCACTTTTGGTAGAAACTGTCCGGACAGGCCCAGCTTGCCAGCGTCGCCTTCCCCGCACACGTTACAGCGAGCCATCCTCTGCAACGATGCAAGAGTGTCTTGAGCGTTACAAGGTTCACTCTGTTTCTACTGGTGGCGGCATGTGGGGACTTTCATAACTTGTAGTATTGCAAAATTTACATAAATTTAAATAAGCAGCTATTTTTACCCTTTAACAGCTTTTCTAAATCAAGAAACAAAATTTAATAGTTTTGAATACACTATTTTATTTTGGTTTAATAGTCTAGTTTTTCGTTTATTAATCAACATATTTCAACAATAACAAATGCATTGAAATACTGTATTAACTACTGCCCTTGACACTTGCACTCCTCAGTAAGTGCCCGGAGCGCTTCTGAAAAGTGCAAGTTTGAAAGGGTCCTTAAGAAGATCCATGGATTTATATTGAGTCCACAATCAATGATATAAACATAACATGATACATATTTGGCACTTATGTTTTCGTTTTTGATAAATACACAAAAACTATGACTTCCTCTTAATGGTGCAGGGAATGCAGTAATGCAGTATGAAATTGATTTTTTTTCAGAACTACATTGTGAAGGCCTAGCAACAAGTAGAACATTATCAAAGGAATTATGCACATTACGCCACAATGATGGACTATCATAGAGCTCTTAGTGCACAGTATTGATTATTTGTCCCGCCCCGTTTGGCGTAGATAAATGAGAAGCAAACAGGAATGTGGCATGCGAAGGTTTTAAGAAGTAAGAGTTGGCGAGTAGCCACGGGAACGGTTAGCATGTTTAACACAAGTGTGACCTGTCACTATCAAGTGATTGATCTACAGATATTGTGCTCGTGAATAATTTGTCATGTAGGCAACAAAGTGAAGGCGTGCTAGAAAAAGGCACTTTGTGTTCAGTACGCTTGCATTTTCTTAAATTTATTTTCTTATGTGCAAACAGTACTAAACAAAGGGCGGTAAACGTACATGAACTTTACTTCTGCGTATTAAAAACTAAAATGTTTTTGTTGGTGCATTGAATTGAAAAAACGTTTTCTTTTGCAAATGAGTGAGTTTTTATATTTTACGACGTAGGTCATAATATGAAAGCACAATGTAGGCCACAATGTAGGCTATGATTCTATAATTATAATTGTTATGGGAAAACTAGACTTGATGAGCTTGACTCTTTAAATTAATGGGATTGGTTCTTCAAATACTAATTTATTTAATTATTAAATTCACCAATTCATCCGTCCTTTCATTTTATGAGTATTGTTATAGATGATGGTCCGATGGATAAAACCCTTATAATTTTATAAAAAATAAAATAGTTTTTTTGACATTATTGACCCAAATATGATATATTTGTTGTTTATTGTGTTAGGTAGGGTAGCTAATATTGCAATGCACCCATCAAAAAATACAAGTGCTAGGATTTGTGGGGGAAAACACAATTTCAAGACTATGCTTGTAGTTGAGTGGAATTGGAACCAATGCCATATGGTTACATAAATGCAGACGTGAATATTAAATATAAATGCAAAACAATGTTATCCTTGTATAAAATAGTTACTGTAAGTGTAGTTATACCTGTGATGAAGGCCATGTGGTAGTAGCCGCAGCTGACGTAGACTATGGGCTGGTCGAAGGGAAGCGGTGTCGGACTGAGGACTTGGTCTGAGCCCACGTTGCTCGAGAGACCCAACTCACCGTCGCTGTTGTTGCCCCCGACAAACAGCTGACCGACTCTGTGTAGGGACACAGAATACGCGGATTTTTATCCTCTTTTCCCTCACTCTTTTACTCACAATAATTTGAAAAATAAATATCATTATAATTTGTTTTTGTTATGGACATGAATTCAAGACATGGAAACTACAGGAGGAGACTGACATGCGTCCTTTAGAAGACAGATAGAGGAAAAGTATCCAACACATGATTTGTTATCAGTAGATGAGGAGTGGAAATTACTTAAGTCAGTATTTATTTGTAGTGCTGAAGAAATATGCGGAAGGGCAGGTGGCATAAGAAAGGAAAAGGAAACTGTGTGGTGGAATGGAAGAGTGAAGACAGCTGTTAAACGCAAAAATGTAGCCCGAAAGGAAAAGGATAAAAACAGGACTAAAGAAAATGAAGAAAAGTACAAAAAGTATAAATATGAAGCTAAAAAAAAAAAACACAATGGAAATATTTGCAGACAAATTAGAGAAGGACTTTGATACAAATAAGAAATTGTTGTATGGACTAATGAGAAGCAAAAGAAAAACAGAAGAAATCACAAGATACCTGACCAACAACAATGAATCTCTTATTACTGACCCAGAAGAAGTGAAAAACATGTGGAAGAAATATTTCAAAAACCTACTTAATATGCCTAGGTTACCTGATACTAACCATAACCAAACTCAGGAAGGGGACCTAACAATAGAAATCTTTCAGAACACCAATGAGGAAGAAATAGAAGAAATAATAGGAAATGAAATATCAAGACGGGAAGTAGTTGAAGCAGTAAAAGCCATGAAAAATGGTAAAGCTTCGGGAGAGGATGAAATAGTTGGGGAGATGATCAAGGCTGCAGGGGATGCAGGCATAGATTGGATGTGGAGAGTGACCAGTGCAGCTTGGAAAGAAAAGAAGGTACCAGATGACTGGGGGAAAGGAATTATAGTGCCAACATTTAAGAAAGGGGACAGGAAGAAGTGTAAAAATTATAGAGGAATAACGCTGATGAGCCAGTGTGCAAAGATATACGAGAAAATACTAGATCGAAGACTACGACAACAAGTAGAGCCAAGTTTGAGAGAGGAACAATAGGGGTTTAGAGCTGGCCGCTCAACCATAGATCTCATATTTGCGCTCAGACAAATAATGGAAAAAAAGTGGGAAAAGGGAGAAGAAATGTTCATGTATTCTTGGATGTAGAAAAAGCATATGACAGGTCCCAAGAGCAAAAGCTTGGGAATGCTTAAAAGATGCAGAAGTAGAACAGAGTCTAATAACAAGAATTCAAAGCACATATGTCACAACAAAGAGCTGTGTTTCAAACACCATTTGGTAGAACTACTTGTGTTTTAAATAAACGGTGGGCTACGGCAAGGTAGTGTGATGTCACCTACATTATTTACCGTTGTTATGGATAACATAATGCGTAAGTTGATCCCACAGAAAGTGAAACATCTAAAACTATGATATTGCAGATGATATAGTGAGATGGGGAGATACCATTGAAGAAGTACAGAAGAGCGTTTGATAGATGGAATGAGGAAACACTGAAGTTTAACATGAAAATAAGCATTGAAAAGAGTGAAACATTAATAGTAACGAAGAAAAGTAAACAAAATCAAAAGAAGATAATACTACGGGGTGAAGAGCTGGCCATTGCAGAAGCATTTAAATACCTCGGAAGTATACTAACAAAGGACGCAAAAATAGATGCTGAAATATCAAGGAGAATTATATTAGCAGACAAATTTACCAAAGTGTACGTAAACTATTATGGAAAGAAGAAATATCATCCAGGTGCAAGATGTTATTGTACAAAATGTATTTCCCCCCAATAATATCATATGCACCCGTGACATGGACAATAGGAGGAAAAGAAGACAGCAGATTACAAGCAGCAGAGATGAAATTTTTAAGGAGTTCTGTAGCCTTAACAAAAATAGACAAGGTACGGAGCAAAACAATAAGAAACAAACTAGGAGTGGAAAGTTTACGAAATAAAATAGGAAAAGAACGACTTCGATGGTATGGGCACGTACGAAGAATGAAACAAGATAGAATACCAAGAAGAGAATTTGAACACACAGGGGGGGAGTAAGAAGAGTTGGACGCCCAAGAGATAGATGGAGGGACCAAAATAAAATGGAACATTGAAGAAAGAGGAAAATCATGGGAAAGAATTAATGAAGAAAGATTCTGGGAGGATTAAATGAAATGTAGAGAACTGATAGAAATGCCTGCCATAGAAGACATCGAAGTAGATGAGGAGGTGTTGAGCCTGGCTAGCAAACACTGAAAGTCCACAGCCCGAGAAATTGGTGATACGTCACCCCCCCCAACCTGACTTATGTTGGAACCGGGTGTTTGATCATTATTATTAAATTTTTAATTTACAAAATATTTTTTAAAGAGAAATAAATAATGATGAAAAAGAATAATGAAACGAATTCTCTACGAAAATCAGTTACGTATTGAGTCGGTAAGCCCTAAATAGAAATGTATATTTTATTTTTAACACAAAATAAACTACCAAGATCGTTATGATTAACGAGTGTACATGATACACAAGAAATAGGGTTATAGAATGGAACCAAGAGTGGTTGGTTAATAATTTAATTAATTTTTTGTACCGTCCCCTGCACTTGTAAATAAAGAAAAATATTAATCAATAAACCTGTGGAAGACGACTGATAGTTTGCTGAAATATTGTTTCATTCTATATATTTTTCTTTATTTAATAGTGCAGTGGACATTCCAAAACATCATCACCACAATCACCTGCTCTGAAAGTTTCATCACTATAATAATATATAGTAATATTATATTATAAATGTTTTTTAATATTATTTTTATATATAATGGTATTTATGTATTTGCCTAGATATATCATGACATGTAATACACTCTGAACATGGTCTACATGGTAAGAGTATAACATTACACAAATAAAATAAATCAATCAATCATCATCAAAATTGGCTACCTATATTTTTGAGTCTGGTTACTTTAACCTTATAAGTTCCTATTTGAAGATGAACTTGTATCTTTGTTTCTAGTATCTTAGCTTTATTTTCTGTGCTTCCTACAGTGTCCGTCTCACCCGTGAGCGCGACCGAGAAGTGGCTCCCGGCCGACAGCTGGACGACGCTCTCGTTGAAGTCTGGTATCTGTGTAGGAAGGTAGCGGTCAGTCGTGTCACCCAGACCCAGTTGGCCGTCGCTGTTGCATCCGCACGTGTACAGCTTGCCGTCCTCTGGAAGATTGATACAATGTATAAGTTCTTAGTGTTATTTAAGTAGGAGAATACTTGAAAGTGTAAATCAATTTGAAATTTTGAAGTGTGCAATCCAATCAATAAATTCATTGATTATGCTTATGAATCATCTTTATTTTACATCCACATCCTATTCAACAACATTATCTATTTATATCTAATTAGTGTATTATTTTATCCATGTTTCCAGTTGTATCGTATTTGAAGATGAAATTGTAACTTGGCCAGTAAACCTATTCTGAAGGTGTTGCAAGTTGCAACATCAAATGCTTAATGTACCTTTATGTGAATAATTCATCATAAAGTAACCTGGCAAAGGTACATTATCATTAATCGATTTCCAACCTAGTTTTATGTATTCCCCCATTTTTTTGATGTTGTATGTATCATATTCCCATAATGCTATGCAGTTTGGATACAGATTTTGACAAGATTTTCTGGATTTAAGTTGGCAGTTGGTGGGTGTAAAATTTATATTAGTGTTGGCCTACTTGCTTGGTTGGGAGGGATTAGGGTTGGTTTCTAATTTATTATGAGAATGTTCAATCTTATTCTAATCGTATTGGTGATGTGGCTTTATTGTTAGCTATTGCTTGAATATTAAATTTTGATAGTTGAAATTATATTTTTTCTTTGGAAGAAGAATCAAATAACATTTGCAAGGTTAAGTAAGTAGATAGCAGAATTAATAATTTAGCCTGATGGCAACGATCCGTTGTTTTAGCAATACGCCCATGAATCGTTGTGTCGAACAAACATTGACCTTAGCGAAGGTACGTATAACGTCTGAGACGGACAAACAAGCTGTGCAGTCTGTTGAATAATGAACCGGAGGGTGAAGGGTTGCATGTCTGGCCTCGGTTATAACTTGCCTGTACTGATGACGGTGTGAGCTCGACCGCAGGCCGCGTGGAGGGAGCGGTGGGGCTTGAGGGCTGCAATAAAACATAGTGTTTTATTATATAGCATCTGTCGGGGTCAGCCATGTTGTTTGCATTGCCTTAATGAGTGATGCATTGTTGATGGTCATGGTCAGAAACACAATAATATTATGTTGAATGTAATTATCTGTTATGCAAATATTTTTATGAAAAAATTGATATTTGGATTACTTTACAGGAGTCTTTCTCAAACAATATAACAATTAGAAAAACACAACAGACAAGACAAAAACATTTCCCAAATTGTTATAAATACGAATGTGTATCAACAATACCACATTGGTTACAAACAGTTTTATGACATTCAAATAAAAATTCGAAATAAGCAGATGTTAATTAATGTGGCCTTTTATAAAAAGCAATTTTTGCATTTCAAAATTTTGTATTTGTATAGATGTAATTGTTTTTAATAAGAGTTAGATCGTGGATTATTTATTAAGTTTTATAAATATTATGCATACATAGGCACTTACTTTTGACACAAGTTGGTTTCGTTGCGCACTTCTGTACCCACTCCAAGTTGCCCATAGTCCGTTGCTTCCGAAGACAAAGACGCGGCCCTTTTCTGGAATAACACTTTCTCAATTATATGTTGGTTTTCCGGCTAATGTCTGGTAAGGGTAAATTTTCGCATGGATGTTCATTTTGTTAGAACTGTTAAAAATTTATGCTAAGCAAGTTTTTATTATTGTAAAAATTGTTGAGAAATGATTGCAAAGGGCTCAAGCGTAAGTGCAAGACTCTCATTCGTGAAGTCCACGGTTTTCGATCCCGCACCGGGAAAGTTTTTTCCAGGTTTTCCTTCAGTCGTTTATGCAAATGCACGGGATTGGACACCCTTTCCATTATTTAAAATCCAAAATATAGTTTATCGAACACTTGAAGAGGGGCATTCATTGCTCCCTGGGGCAGATTCCCATGAGACATTAAAATTTTTTAAAATGCTAGTTCTAGGCAAACAATCTAAGCTTTCACCTTTTTCTGACTGAGGAAAACCTCTAGTCACTTTTTGAAGGTGGAGAGAAAACCAGCGGTTTTAGCAAGGTTTGTTTTAACCGGTTACCACTCGAACACCGAAGTAAAGGCAGCCTTGGGGAGAGTGGGGTAACCGCTCTGCCTGAAACCCGCTAGTTTAGAAGCCGATGAAGGGGTTTCGAGATCAGTGTAACGGCTTCGTTCTCCTGACAGGGAGTCCTGCTCGGCAGTCCGGGTTATGTAGGAACCTATATAATGTCAAGGTTAAACCGTCCTTTCGATGGGACGTTAAGCCGTTGGTTCCCTTGGTACTTTTCGAAAAGGAGTAGCTACCGTGCCGTACCCGGGTTTCCCCCTCCTCCTTCTGTTCATACTTCATCTCATCTACCATCACTCATCGTCGGGGGCGGGGGGGGGGGAAAAATAGCCAAGTGCATTCATCAATCAACCAATCATAATTAATCCATCAATCCAATCACGGTGGAGAGTATCGAACCTAAGACCTCCCGATCAGTTCCACGTGTAACGTGTTTCATGAGCTATCCTCTGTCGCTCGATATAGGAAGTTAAAACAAACAAAAATATTCGTCTCGTCGTCGACTTTTCGACAAAAACATATTTGAACGTTTTTAGTTTTGTCTATAAACTTTGAATAACAGTCTCCAATTTATTTCTGTATTTTTGACATCTATACAACAATTCGGACATCTATGTCAGTCTTCTGTGTAAACAGGAATTTGCAGTAAAGCCTACAAACAAACAAATCTTCCTCCGATCTAGTCACTTTCAAGAAAACAAACATAAACACCCCTTGTCACTCCGGACGGGCTGTCGATAAGTCACTGGGCTCGCGTGCCAGGTGTCAGCCTGTAGAATGTAGAACGCCTGCTCTACAGAATACCACCATCCAAGCAACATGAAGCCTATTCGTGCAAACCAGTCCTTAAAACAAGTTAGAGGGGGACGGGGGGGGGGGGGCGTTGATATTCATGAGTCGTGTGTTAATCTAGCCCGGCGTCTGGGTTCGTGTCTCGTTGCTGGACGTGGAAGACGGACGGCTGGGTTACTAGGGGTTGCACATGCGACGAACAGACGATGTAACGCTAGATTACCAGCGGAAAGCGAAGCCATGTTTGCCAACTTTGATATTTTAAACAAACGATATAATTAACCTACCTAATTTGGTAACCCGTCTGGGCCCGAGGTAGAATTTTCATAGAACATGGTTCAGTTCTGCTAATCGTAAAAGGCGAGGAAAGAGACAAAGCCAATCACGCAAAGAGGCGAGCTCTGACGGTCGTCGGCGGGGACCTCATCTCCTCCTTGACGACCTCCCCAACGTCGATGACCATGACAACACGTACGACGACAAAGACGATGATGACCAAGACGTAAGGCTGGTTCTAACCATGCATGGGATTTTCCTCCCCTTATTCCCTGGGCTATAGTGGCGCATTACGACCTAACCTAACGGTTGACGGTCCTTAAATCAAATTTAATAATGATTTCCAACTAATTTTGTTATTATTCTTAAAGTGCAACGAATGGATTTTAGGTGTTGTTTTTGTTTTGTTGGTAGAGTTCAATTTTAATTTTTTCAAAGCTCTTGCCTTTGTGTAGGCCTAATTACAGTCACATACCTAAAAAATATTCATGTTTGACGAAATTAATTGAGTTTTAAAACAGTTTCTGTCATTTTTGCAGACACAGTTTTAAACCTGAAGCCTGTTGATAAACATGCTTTTATAATTTAGAGATGTCTGATGTCAGATGGGCATAAGCGAATTGATTCGTGATATATATATATAAGAGGCTTAGGAGAAAGGTCGGTGATCATCCTGCTTTGACGCCCTTTTGTCTACGCTACTTGGCCATTATTCGCTCGTCGATGGCGTCGGCGTCGGCAGAGTTGACTGGAAGCTGATTTCATTCATCTCCCCCCTTCTTCACTTCTTCTGATTGAGTTGTTGACTCTAACTAAATACAAAGTTATTGTTTATCTATTCATTAGCTGTTTCCGACGGCAACCTCAAGTCTTTATATAACTGAGTGGGTAGACTCTAAATAAAATTTAGTTTATTTATTTATTTTTTATTTAAGCGCGTGTCTATAACCAGGGCTGCGGAAGTCTGCCTTCGTGTTCGGATCGACATCGCGGACAATCGATACGGACGTCCACTCTTTCACTCGGACAACAACTTTGAATGTTGAGCTTGGATAGATTATAGTCTCGAACGAAAATGAGATTTCAGTAAAAGGGGGGGTAGAGGGCCACCAAAGAAAGATTTCGCATGTATAAATTAAGGGCGTTGGCAAGCAATTTACGGGAAAACTTTTTTTTTTCGAAGGATCATGGGTTTCAATCCCTGTTTAGAGACTTCTAATTTCTACATTACAGCGTCATTGTCGCCTATTAAAACAAGGTTTAAAATAGAATCATGTTTACCCCATCATTTCGAAATCTGTCGCACTTTCTTCTACTAATTTTTGATGATCTGTAGTATTTGTAATTCACACTTGCCCATGTCTTCGTTACATAGCAACACATACCAAACTGTTGCTACAATGAGATGGATGATTAATTAAATAAAGATCGAACTTGTAAAACAGAAGCAACAAAATATGCTGACAACTCGGCGACTGAGGCCGCATGATTCCATAAATGTGTGTTCTACGGTGCCAAATTAGTGAATTTACCCGAAAACGGATTACTTTCGACAATTTTTTACGTAATTTGATTAAGGTGGATGAATCTCAGCAACATTTACTTCAGACCATTCTATAAGTTTCCTATTTATATTTTATTTATTCTATCATATGACGCGTCTAATATGCTACTAATTGTAAGGGCATACATGCAATGTTTATAATTTATCTTATTCTTTGGTCTTGTTTTTCCAATATCCATGTAATCCCAGTGACTGATACATCAATAGATAATACAATAACCTTCTGTTTATGATTACCAATCTCAGGAATCGAACCTTGTTCGTGTACCAGCACTGATTAAATCTGGTTTTAATAAACGCCAGTTTTTACGATTATAGTCCATGGTTTAATCATGCATGCATCAAAAAATGAAACGGTCCCCCCACACTTTCCTATATAAATTATGAACGAAGAAGTTATGAAATATACAACCACAGTGTTTAAATGGCGGGAAGGAGGGCGGATTTTTTTTGTAGTTTTTGTATTTGTTTTAATAAATTACCGCCTGCCGGCGAGAAAATAAAAACAATCTTGTGCAACCTTCGCAAGTTGATAAAGAGCTTCGTATTTCAGGGTTTCTACATAGATATTCTGGTTTGGGTATAAGCGTTCCTAATCCTATTTAATGGGCATTGCATGCATGTAGACTATCAGATTAAAAATAAATTTCCACGCAAAATTGACATTTTTTTTTCTAAATAAATATACATAAGATGTATGTCACGAATGAATGAATGAAGGATTTGAAACACGATCGTTTTGTCCAAATGGTTATTGGCTCTAACAAATACAGACATAATTAGTTGGTGGCTTCTCGACCGACATTACTGCGACCCTCTAAGACTGGTTTATGATTTGACGTCCCAACAGGCGGGAAAGGACGTTTTGAAAGTTGTGGGGGGAAAATCATCAGCAGATTTTGAGTGCCTTAGCTGGTGCCTGGGGCAAAGCCCCAGCCGCTGCGAAGGCGCAAAAAATTTCACCATATTTCAGTTATTTCGTCATGCAATACACAATTTGTCACTATTAGATGGTCAAGAAAAGTTTGTCCCTTGGCGGCCTATTGTCTACGACACGAAACATGTTTACATTCGCCTTAAACAACTGACGTACACCTCGGTATAAAACCTTGCCATCAGCGAGTGGTATCGAACCTACACATTCCTAATCGCGTCCCGCATATTAACTCTATCCAACATTAAATCAGTAAACGTGTAAATGCCGTCGGCTTGACAGACCCAATTAAACAGCGTTCATGTCCGACTTTGCTGGGGCCCGTGTTGTCGCCTGATTTCCGTGACGTCACTCCTGTACACTGAAAGTGAGGTAACCTACCTATAGCTGCTGCAATGGTAATTTGCAGTTTATTTTGAAAGTTGGTCTCTATTTGCTCTCTGTGTTTAACGAATTTTGTCCTACATATGAAAAAGAGTCAAAATTGTTCACTCCAAAAAAAAAAAAAATAGCTGAAGGGTCCATACCACCGCTAGAAGAAACAACAACAACCAACAAACAACAACAAAACGGCCGATGGCGATCGTTGGGTTTAGCCAACTTAAATACATCCCAATGGGGGGGACAATAATTCTTATGACTGTGTTGGTAGTTTAAGGCAAATTTGAAATGATTTTATTAATGTTGTGACTGATGATTAGCGGAACAACATATTTGCATCACATTTCTTCTGCCGTCGGCTCATCTGTATATCCAAGGCCCACTGGATCTCGCTAGGCTTCGCTCGGAGTGATCCCAGTTGGACCTTGTCTGTAACGAAGTAACGTTTGACACGTAGCACGATAAAAACGAATACAACGTCCGATTGACATTCGTGTTTTTGTATTGCCCAAGAACATTTTTTGAATTTTTACGCCACCAAAAAGATCTACAAACTGCGACATATTTGTATATTTTTATTCTTCTTCGACGATCCGTGATTAAGTAGCTTCGCTCCTATTTTGGTTACACCCTTATTAACTTGTTGGTGGTCAAATATTGTTGTCATAGTACAAAAAAGAAAAAAAAAAAAGGTTGTTAGAGTTGAGAGGGAATGTCCAAAGGTGATTTCATTGGATCTAGCCCATATTTCTATTTTTATACACCCATATTTCCGATGCCCCGAACTGCAACATGGCGCCGAGGAGGGAGGACGAGCTATTTGTTCTTATGTGAGCTTGTAACTAAATTATATGTAAACGTTCTTCCTCATCAGTACCCAATGCAGTGAGGAGTGTGGCATTTTTGCTCACGAAAATTGTGTGCCTCAAAATGACGAGGGCCTCACTAATCTGGACGTGCCCTCCTCTGCACAAGAGTAGGCCTCGTGACCTAGGCGTAAGCCTAGCCTAGGCCTACACTGACAGAGAATTTTGCATTAATTTTTTTAATGCACAAAATGCGTGCAGCATGCTGCCCGCATTTTTGCATTAAAAATAATGTAACTTGTTTTGCTGTTTTTTTTAGCACCTCTTTTGTCTTTAAAACTACGTGCACAACACATTAAAATTTTTATCATTTAACCTGCATAAATTTTTAATGCAACCAAAATTGATTTTTTTTCCACGCAGTATTGAGGTATGAAATCTCATCACATATGTTGCATTGAAATTAATGCACAATCCAGGTTATCTTTACTCACGTGCATTAAATTTAATGTACAACAGGTGCAGTCTTTTTTCTGCACATTGACCATGAAGTCTCATGCACAACAGTGGCATTGAAATTTAATGCAAATACATTGAAATTTTTGTAATCCTGTGCATTAATAGTTTTCTGCTCCAACTGTGCAGTAATTTTAGTACACACTATACATAAAAAAAAATAGATCATACACATTTATTGCATTGAAAATAATGCAGGATTAGATTGAAATGTGTTGTATCATGTACATTATTTTTAATGTATTACATGTGCAGTCATTTTTATGCACAATGTTAATGAATGTTATGCTATATATTGCATTTAGAATAATGTACATTCACCACAAAAATGAAGCTTTCTTTGTGTCATTAATATAATGTATTAACATAGGCATTAGTTTCTATTCACTTTGTCCATGGTCTGTCAAGCCCATCTGATACAACAAATTAATTATCTGCGTTCTAATTATGTAAGTTTATCACATTATTTGTATGCCCATTGTTGAGCCTGGAATATATAGGCCTATATGCCTCGTTGGCTATATTTGGTGGTACGACTTTTACGGTTTAATTGATTCACGATAACATGACACGGTTTAATAAGATTTAACGTGCTTTATCTTGCCAATCAAGGTAGGCCTAAATACTAAGATGGGGAACAATAATTAAAAATTGATTGAAATCACTCGTATAATCGTATACATTTTTGTGAATGTGAAAAACATAACAGTGACACATAAAAGAGTACGAGGAAATGAGAGGAGCTCAATCGGAGTAGAGAATTTCGTTAAGAAATCTACTCTAACAAGGGTTCAATCGAATTAATAATAACAAGAGTATGGTCTATGTCCCACAATCACAAAAAAACGAATTGTTACATGAACATCTAAGAACCAAAGTAAGATGTAGTTGTGTCCTCAAGAGTAAAAAATAATAAACTAATATTACTTTTAAATAAATATTACATTTATTTAAGGGAAAAACAGGTAGCATTTAAATACTGGCCAATTGGCATAAAGGTTGTCCAATCTAAGTAAGCAATTAATGTGGGCCGCAAGTGTCCAATTGCAAGTCTTGAAACTCTTGTTGTGCGGGTAGTAAATACATATACACATTATAATATGCTAAAAATATAACTATCAATCCACGAAACGGCTATGTGACTTGGATTCGTGAAGAAATTTGCGGTTTAGGAATATTTATAAAAAACAGAACACAGACTGTAAGGCTGGATAATAAAGCTCCTCTCACCTGAAGAGGGCAACTCCATTTGTACAGTAGTTCTATTCGTGACAATCGCGCAATGATTCCGAAATAAATCATAGTCTAGTCTACGAAACTAGACGACACTTTTCAACAAGTCTCCACAAAGTTCAGTCAATGGCATAGATATGGGGGGGGGGGAAAAATGAGATTAGTGACCGCTGTATTTGCCGTCTTCCTGGAACGATCGGCACAATTAGCGAAAAGAATGTCAAACTTGCATGCACATTGAATGTCAAAACACAATAGCTAGGGCCTATACCTGTATTTAATTACCGTCTTGTTGCCGAGTACATTTATAAAACATTACGTAATAGTAGAAAATTATGCGAAAGTTTTGCGAAATTTAGATAAAGCTCCGAATTTAATGAAAAACGTTTTTTTAATTTTTTATGTTACGACGAAAAGAAATCACTACGAGTTAAAAGAACTGTTGCACTTATAATCACATGTATATAGGCATTTATGTGCATTGCAATTACATGGTGGTTAATGCAAATTGTTATCTATCCCAATTAAAGGGACACTGCAAGATAGCTTCAACATTTTATTTGAAACACAAATTCACGCACCAAATGCAAAATGTTAAATGAAATAACACATTACTATATTTTTATTGCTTTAATTGCTTGCTTGAAAGTATATGCAACATTATTTATTTTTTAAAAACCTCACTGTAGGCCTACTCGAAACCAGCACCCGAATCTTCCTTCGTACTGGTGCATCTATAATCGGTGTTACATAATACTAAGGCAAAACTGGTCAATTTTTGTCGATAAACACGATAAAAACATAATCTGCCATCAGAAAATGAACAAATTTCAAATATAGTAAAATAAATACTCTTTAACGATTGAGTTTTTTTTTCAAAGAGAAAAATCAGCAATACAAAACACAAACAAAAATAATACTCATAATAAATGTTTGATCGATGACATTCTCGGAATTACCTGTCTAATGGAGCGAACAAGCAGCGCATTATCATATTCACTTAAATCTGAATTCCTGGCCCGGTGTCTCGAGTTTGATAGAGATTGCTATATCTGGGCTTTGCTCTACCTGGAGAGGTGATGTACCCTCTGGCTGGGGAACGATTATAAATTAATTACGAAATAAATCTATATTTTTTTACCCCAGAATAATCCCCTGTTTTGACATATACTCAAACCGTGTCTTACTTGGCCCAGTACCTGAGCGAGACCCTTCTTTTAATTACATCCGGTCCAGCTTGCACACAATGAATAATCCCTAGGAAATTCTGGTAACTGAACTAATGAAGTAGTCAATAAAAATAAAATAATAAAAAATAAATAAAAAATACATAGTTTTTATAAACTATAATTTTATACAAAAAATAACTTGAAATTGTGTTTAGCTGACAGATAATACATTCACAAATATACCACTTTTTTTGTTCTTCTTGTAGCTCAATTTAAAGCCATTTATTTTTGCAACGTGGATTGAATAAAAGTGCTAATTGATCCTACAAGAAAAGAAAAAAAAATAGCAGTAGATTTGTCCAATACTATCAGTCAGCTAAACACAATTTAGAGGCAAGACTTTTATAAAATATCAAGTTATAAAAAGTGTGATTTTATTGACTAGCTTTCACTATTTTAATACCAGTAGTTTCTAGGATTATTCCATTGACCACAATGCCGGACCGGATGTAATTTAAAAGAGGGTTTCGATCTGGTACTGGGCCAAGTAAGACACGTTTGAGTATAGTTGTACTATTTTAAAATTTGGCAAAAATATATGGCCATAGGCCTACACACATCGTGCGGAATCCTATTTACGACTTTTGTGAATTTACTACTTTCCCATATAAAAATTAAAATGAAGGCAAAATATTCTGAAGCCAAACAACCACTGGGTATCATAACGGGTAAAATTGCATCCGCATGATTTGTATGCTCAAAAGTTAACCGGAAGACAAACTTCTTCATAATTTTGAAATAAATTTCAATCTTAAGTTATTTTGATTTAAAGGCTACGGCCAGCTAGGGCAAACAAACAGGCATTGTCTTTATCGTCACGTAGGGCTTGAAGCTAACTATGAACGCAACTAATGTTTTTGGTTGCAGCTTTTTCCAAAATCGCTGTTAATATTTTTAAACATGGCTATAGAAAAACACACGCATAGTAGGCTGATAAGTGACAGAAACTTGCGGATTCAATGGATTGAATATTACACCTTGTGCCTTCTTATGTAGGATTTCATTATTGACGGTCGGATGCTCCATCATGACGCAACTACTCTGAGAACACTGAAAGAAGTCCGTCGAAGTTCTTGCTAACTTCTCCGAATTCTCCTCACGAGCCATCCTTACTTTGTGACTGACAGCGTTGCCCGGTGTAAGCCAGTCGAGTTCGGGGACAAGTCCATAACGTTATGTCACAGTCCATGTCCCATCTTCTTCCGCTTTCCTCCAGTGTCGTATCATCTTCTCCAGAGTTGATTCCAATGGTGAACCTTAAAAAAAATGAATAGTAAGCGACTTAAATATAAATGAGGCATACGAATGGGCAAGGAAGTCGATTTATCAATCGATATTGTTATTGACAAAATAATATGCCGATTATATCCCCAGTAATGTTATCATCCGTAAATCGATTTTTTCTATAATCATAAAAATAAATAGATTGATTTTAAAATTTTTAATAGCCCCCCACTGTTTTCAACGCAGGCGAGTGAGTTGCACCCTGCAGCAATCCCGTGCAACATTTACGTCCTCACGTTTAATCAATGCCCATGGGCCGCATTTCACGACCAGGCATTGTGTTCTCTGGTATTATGGTTTTGCACTGCAGCCACTGCAAATTGCGATGGAAATATTTCCTCTTTAAAGTTTGGTTCATTGATTTACTAGGAAACCGCTTAAGGCCCGCCGCGTTGTTGGATGAGCGTAATTGGTGCATGTGATCTGCCATGTGTTTGGTGAATTTTCTGTTGTTCTGTGAAAAAATCATTACTAAGTTGAATTTTTTTAAAATTTGATTGAAATAAACTTAAATAAAATTAAAAAAAATTAACTTTAAATTAGTTAATTTATTAATCATAATTGTTATAAAAAATCGTAAAATTGCGATTTTTTTTAATAAGAATATTTCTCGATGCGTCAAATTTAACACTTATCTATAAATTCATAACTTAAGGTTCTGCAAAAAAATCATTACAAAATCGGATACAGCATGTAGGTTGTTATATTCAAAGAATTGTTTAAAAAAAGAAAAACCCGTAAAATTTTCGATTTGTTATGATAAATATTTTTTTCAATTGCGCTCAAATTTTCACAGAATACCTAAATTCATAAAATAAAGCTTCTGTGTCAAAATCAATTTAAAAATCGGATAAAGCATGTAGGTGTTATAAGTCCAAAGAAATTTTTAAAAAAATCGAAAAAATCGTAAAGTGCGATTTTCATGAGAAATAATTTTCCGATTGCGCCTCAAAAACGTTGCAGTTCTAAGTTCAGAGAATTTTAAAAGGGGCCTCCTAAAATTTCATCTCAATCGGAGTATCGGTGGTTTAGCCGGAATCGTGCGGTGCACAAACATGAGCAAAGGGAAGTACCAAAGCAGTGAAAAAAAAAAAGAAGAAAAAAAAAAGAAAAAAAAAAAACATTCGGATTTTTTTTTTTCTCCAGTGTAGTAGAATGGAATCTTCGCTTTCGCTCGCTACGGCTCGCTACGCTCATCCAATCATGAATTTTATATCTCAATATTTCGAACAACGAATCAATGGTATTGTCCAGCTTGTGTAAATCAGTTTTTATAAAAATTACTATAGAATATTAAATTAGTAAACAAGAAATCGGAATCTCGTTGTAAACGAACACATTTTTTGATTTGGTCAATTATTGATTTGTAAGTCTTCTATATTATTCATCAGTAACAATCGTTTTTTTCGATAACTTTTTAATATCGACACGCCCGCTACTAAATACACTATCCACTACATCTAGCATAGACTGAAGCAAATAATAATATTATTCTTTGTTTCAAATTTGTTTAATGTAAAAAATACTGTGGGACATGTCAATTATTTCCTGCCTTGACTGGAAATACAAACTAAGCTGCAGGCTGTATTAGGGTTTTTAATTCCATTCCCCACCCCCCCTCACTGCTATTTGAGCGAGGCAACAGTTTTTTGATATAAAGTCCGTTGCTTGGCAGGATACACATTTAATTACAGGTGAGAGATTTGTCTGCCAATTTGAAACCTATTTTTCGTTTCTCCGTTTTCTCGTCGTTTTCCCCCCATTTTCCTCGAACAGTTAGTGTACGAACGACATAAAAAGGCCGCAAACATGGCACGCCGGCTTTTTATTGGACTAAACTCTAAAGAATGGCCACTCGCAATTTTTTAATTCGGCGACAGAATAGTAATTATCTTAAAGAAAACAATAATTTACATTTTTTGGGAAAATTGATAAACTTATTATTCCTATAAAATTAATAAGTTATGTAGCAATAATGACATTGACTAAGATAATGGAGACATGCCAAATGTAATTTTTTCTTGAATTAAAAATCGGAAAAGTTTTCGACCGAATTATTATGGCAGGAAATTAGGTTGAACGCTTGTTAATTGTGGAGGGCGTAAAAGCGAGCGCAGTGATCTTACCGAAAACTCAATTTTGATTACTAAAAAAAATAGCTAGAAAGTTGTTTTTCGTCTGCTCGCTCCTCTACCGGACAAACTAGCATATTTATTTATTTAACTTGAAATTTACAAAAGAAGGACCACAAAAACTACCATAATTGTACATATAATGCTTTCATAATAAAACAGTAGTTAATTAACCACGGAAAAACTTTGAAAAAAAAAACCTTTACAACAACCAATGTATGCTTCAGTAAGACAATATTAATTAAATCATTTGAAATGTATATTACAAATTTGTGAAATATTTTTCTCGACGCATTTTTCATTCAGGTTTTCGAATGCGGACGTCCGAAAAATATAATTCACTCATTTGAATTAAAAATATGGAAGATTTTCCAAATACGCTCATCCACATACGACAATTCAGAGTACAGACTGCTAATTAACAAGGCCGAAACAAGCCCTACTTATGGGGGGGGGGCGATGTTTTGTGGCTCCCCACATGTCCTATAGTGGCTCATTATGAGTGCCCTAACGGTTTGCCGTCGCCCCTAATCCAAATAAACGCAAACTTATGCCGAGCATGCATAGAAGGCCCCCGTCCCTTGGTATCATACGGCATCAATATCATACGCTAAAACATGCATGCATGCACTACTGCACCCTATGATGCACAAAGGCTGGTGGATGTTATACAGCGGAGCAAACCGAGTAGTTATTAATCCAGGTACGATGATTGAGGAGGCAAAGATAAAATCGCAATCAGGTACATGTCGCGCCACCACAATGGTCACGGGGATAGAAAATTTAAAACGGCGGAAAGGATAACAAGTATTATTACAAAATACAAGTTCGTTCAAATTCTAAATCACATAAATATTTTGTTGTACCTTACATAAATTTGTTTTGTTACTTGTTTGTATTATAAGACCCCCTCGAAAATGAACGTATGTTCGTGGGTGGGGTGGGGCATTCAGTGCGTTGCCGTGGTCATCTATTTTTTACACCAAAAATTTGGCTTTGCAAGTAGGCTACACTATATAAATACACGTCACATCACATACACATTAGTGGGTTTGAGTCGAACCGTGGGGTGGCGGCGGGACGGGATATGGTCATGCTGTGGTGGCGATTCGCGAGCAGTGCCCACGACCGCGGTCACCATCCATACCCACGCACTAGCGTCGTTGATTGCATGGAAAGAAAGGCTTGGTTTTTAGCAAAATACGATTGTCCCAAATAACAAACAAATCTAATATATGACGTGCAAGAAATAACTTAGTAAGAGAAGGCTTGTGACAAATGAAAACAGTAGTACTAACCTGTGTGGCTGTGGAGAAGATGCAACATGTACATCCATGCCTGGTGACCTGTACACTTTGCTTCTTGCTGTCACAACATTTGCAACTTGACTAACACTACACACAGTTCGCAGCTTCCGTTGGAAGATTCCTAAAAAAACACAATGCCACTTGCCCCCCACTCCTGCCCTTTGTATAAAAATTCAAAAGCACAAATGCATGCGACCTATGACAGTTGGACCGGTCAGACGCGCCTGTCCGCCGCAGGTGATGAAGGATTTTCCAGAATTTTAAAAATATCAATGGAGTCATTGAGTAGATGAACCACACTTCGGTGGTGGTGGTTTACTATTAAAATATTTGGCATGTCATTTGAAAAATCTTTTTACCAACTTACTAGTCTAGTAAAACAACCAAATTTTCCCGTCCACATGACTGTTACTTGTTTATGTGGGCGTTCGTAAGAAATATTACTGCCCTTTGAAGGTCGGGGGATTTTCCCTAAAAGTATTTTGGGGGGTTGGGAATGACTCTTCCCTATCGTCCGTTACCCCGTACACTCAAACATAAGTCAGTTTCTATTTCTAAATATCGACATTTCTAGCGTTTTGCGAGTTTTAATAGCACAGGTAAAGGTTTTGCTGTTACTTTGAGCGATTTTTGTCTGTCTGCAGTCAACAGAGCATAATACTTCACACAATTCCAGCTTATTTATTATTTTATGTCGGAAATTAATTCATACTTAGATAATCAATTCAAATATTTGTTATAGATGGGAAAGACCGCTCTGAGTCATCTCAGTATGCGTATGAGTTATTAACCTCATAAAAATTACGTTAAAAAAAATATTTAACATAATGAATTTTAATTTCGGTTTAGTAAGACCTTAGAAGGCACTCACTTCAAAGATCGAAGGGTCGGTATGGGGGGTGAAATAGTTGCTGTCTACAGCAGCATTTTTACTATTTTTATTGTCTTATTAATGAACGTTAAAGGAGAAATTGCTTATTGCCGGAACAATTGAAAAAATAACTCTGAGCATCATTGCCATTAAAAGACAACAAGTTGACTCGTAAATGGGCACTGACTTATTTAATAATGATAATGATAAATAATAATATCAAATGCTTTCAGTTTGCGTTTCTTGGTATCACCTTCCAAGAATCGCTAATCTTACAAACGCCAGATTCAACCAAAGAAAAATTACGTGCGGCACATCATGGATTAGATTAGTGTGGTGATGCAGTGCGGTGGCAAAATATACTATTGCCTCTCAAATATATGCGTCGCATGTTATGCATTTTTGAAAATTTGAATAGCTTATTTGCCTTCGTATCATAGTTAAAAACTCCATGGGTAAGATTATCCATTGATATAGACCCTTTACCCAATGATTATACCTTTGCTCTTCAGGACACATCAAGCGTAGTGCATAAGTCGATCAAAACTACAATATACATCACACATTTGGAGGCGAGTCAACTAGACAATGTGTGTGTTTTACTACAATGCAATGATTGCATTGAGGTTACAACACAATAACATTAAAACACTAAAACACTAACATAAAATTAAATAATCAACTCATGGGCGGTGGTGTGAATACTTTAAGATTTTATGTGTGAAGTAATTAAACCAATAATTATTACTGTGCCAATCCGAAGCCAATGTTTCAATTCCGAAATCATCTTCTTTTAATTAACTTCCCCTGGGATCTTTAAAATAGTGGGTTTAATAAATCACCCTCAAATCCCTTCAGATTATCCTTGTATTTTAAGTATGAACGATCTTATGTCGAATGCATGTACACTTTTCTACTTTTGTGCATGATTGTTGTTTCACAACCGAGCTATTGGCCTCTTATTGAAAGAATGATATTGTTGTCTTGGGGAGGAAACTCTTTTTTTTACTTACCAGATTGAGTTGAAGTAATGAACGACCAAATTTTATTTATCGTGGAAAATTGCCCGAGGTGTGCCTACTAGGTATCGTGTAGGCTTTTGGAATTCGATGTGACGGTTATGTTTCCGGGAAAAACCACTGCCTCCGTAATGCTTTTTTAATTTCATTGTCTGTTGAAATGTAATTACTAGACTTGCAGGCTCACTTCATATGGCACATTAATCCACTTAGATATATAAGAAAACACAAACTAATTCTTATATATTATGTCAGCGTCAGTTCTGTTCCATCCTAGCAGATTGCGGTTTTAATATCAATAACAACAGGACCTCGGAATGTGAGAGAATATGCGAGACTGCAGAGGACTGTAGGCCTACTTGAATCATGAAACTTTTTAACCACAACATATTGACCAACTAGCAACTACCATACTTAGTACTTAGCATAATGTTTTTACGCCAATAAGTCATTAAATCAACACAGCGTTTCAAACAATTACGAAATCCCACAATTCAAAGCAATAATTTTTTGTAAAATCCAAACTGTGTGAGGCCGGACTACTGTCTCGTGTCCTGGCTTGGCATGCATGCGTGCATCGCGGTCTTTCACCCGCACTAGAATAGCCACGATGATTCAAAACCAATTCATCATGTACCCTTCTCCTCTTGACTGTCAAATAATTTACTAGGAAGTTTGAGGTTTATCCATTGGAGGTTTCCTTCACCCGTAAGAAAAAATATGCGTACTATATTAACAATACCATTTGACTGCAACGAAATTGTGTATTTTCGATAACAGGAACACAGTTTTTCCATAGATCGTTACCGGATTCTTCGGTGTGTTTTGGGATGTTTGTTGTGTTGGGGTTGTTTGCGCGCTGTGTATGATTCATTAAATTGTTATTCTTACATTTAACATTCACTGTTCAAAATAACATAGATTGTATTTTAATATAGTTTATTTTTAATCTTCTTACGTATAAGCATCTAATAAAATAAATACATTTTCTATTAATAACCATGTTTATATCCGTCCAGAATGCTTCAATGTGACAGCCTTCGTAAATAATAGTTTCCTCCCTGTACGAAAATTTTTGTTTTAACCATGCCGAAAATATTGTAAAATTATTAATAATTGCATGCATGGTGATAAATATATGCTCTCAATAAAAATATAATTGTGCAAGTATATCTAAGTTACCAGAATCTCTTGATACGTTTTGTAAATTACAGTTTTAGTTTGATCATCTTTTTTTTCCTTTGGCGCCTAATGTGGATATTCAATTTAATGAGTCGTATTTGTTGACCCCCCCCCCCCCCCCCAACCCCCCCCCCCCCCCCCCCCCCCCCCCCCCCCCCCCCCCCCCCCCCCCCCCAAATTCAGAAGCGCTCCATCTACCATAGATTCCACACACTGTTCTGTAGCTGCGAGTTTTTGACTGTGCAGCTTAGGAACGCTAGTGTAGTATGACGAACTCGACTCCCGGAGATCAACGAACGTTTCCGAAAGAGAATCACGCACTGTGAATTACTTTTCAAGCACAATGGACTCCGGGCGCGTTCCGGAGACAGCCGAGTATTTTTCCGAGCGCCGTTTCACGCACCGCTGCATTGTTCTCTCGCGTTGATTGGCTATCCCGAACTCTCAAGCTAATGGTGAACTGAAAACACAACCGAGAAAGCACCAGCACTTGAATAACCCACGCCTCTACATGCTCCTGACCGTGCATTAAAAATGCGGTCTTTTATAACATGTACACTCTCCACCAGATGAGCAGTCCTCCAGCCTGGAGCTAATAGCATCCTTGACCAAACGGATTCACAATACAAAACGAGAATAAAAACGTGAGTACAAAGCAGAGCTAGGCTGCAATACCATTTCTAAGGCAATGACTGATATCCGGGCACTCTCAGAGAATATCACGAAATCTTTTAGAATACCGGCAAGAACGCATGACGAGCTCCTACGAGAAAACAAAATTCAAACCATGAAAATCGAGGGATTAGTAGGTGAGCTAGATAAGTGCAATGTGCAAAGAAAATAACCTGCTACTTAAACAGAAAAATGATGCACTTGCAAGCAAAGTAAATGATCTAGAACAACATTCGAAGAGCTTCAACCTCGAAATCACTGGTATCCCAACCACCAGAGGCGAAGACACCTATGAACTGGTCAGCCTGACAATACAAAAGCTGGGACTTGGTGATTTCTGTGGAGCAAACGAAATCGAATACTGTCACCGAGGCAAGGCCAGTGCTGCCTCCCCAAAATCACCCCCTCCAATAATTGCGAAGCTTTTCTCTAGGCAAACTCGAGACCGTATTATGGAGCTCAAAAAGGAAACGCGTTACGTGATCGCGGCCAGCATAGGTTTCAAGAACTGTAATAATAAAATCTTTATTAACGAACACCTAACGGCAACGAACAAAAACCTTTTCTGGATGGCTCGTAACACCAAGAATCTAGGTTATAAATATGCTTGGGTGAAGAACGGAAGGATTTTCATCCGAAAGGACGAGACTACTAAAACAATAAGAATCAATTCACCATCCGACATACCAAAATCACCCAACAGAAGCGACAACACCAGCCAACAACAAGTAACAAGCCAACCCTAGGAAACTCAACCAAACCTAACTCACCTACAACCCTAACAAAGCAGCTTAACCATGGATAGAATAGACATACAAAACCTCAACTTCAATGACTATTTGTCAAATATTACCCCTTTTATTTGTAACAACCCCCTAGAACTAAATCAAGCTTTTCAAAATAATGACAAAAGTTTAGTTCCGGGACTCAAAGTCATGCAGCTTAATATTAGAAGTATAGGAAAGCATTTCGATGAATTGTGTGTGGTATTAAATAATCTAGAATATAAGTTTGACATAATTATACTGACGGAAACTCAGCTTCAAAGAAAAGAACCATTTATAATCCCTGATTATACATTTCATCATGTAGACTCACGACACTCAAAAGCTGATGGCATTGCTCTTTATATGAGCACAAACCTAGCCAATGTCAAGGTAACCATAGACAATCCCATAACACTAAATGCAAACACGGCAAACATTTCCTTCTTATTTAACAACGAAAAATGTATGGTAACGGCAATATATAGATCACCGTCAATGGACCCAAAGCAATTTATATCTAACATAGAAACTTTTCTGGACAACGCTCCTCGACTACAGCACCACATTATTATTGGAGACATAAATATAAATATATTAGCGGACAACGAAGATAGTCAAACTCCATATCGAGCCCAATATTTAACCTGCATGTACTCACACGGTTTCATTCCATGTATAGAAACACCTACTAGAATAACCCCTACCTCAACTTCTTGCATTGACCATATCTTTGTTAAGTCAACTAACCCTAACAAATGCAATATAGTATCGGGTGTTTTAAAAACTGCAATAACTGACCACTTCTTAACGGCTATTGCACTATTTTCAAACTCGACAGACACCCCGCAGGTGGCTACTCATATAAAGAAACTAAAACTATTGACATAACCTCACTTAAAGTAAACTTAGAAGAGGAGAAGTGGCTAGATGTGTACAAACAGAATAATGCTACAAACGCTATGGACTGTTTTATGCAAGAACTGAATCTCCACATCAGTAGAGTAACAACAAATAAAGTCATAAAACCCAACTCTAAACTCCGCAAAATCAAGCCATGGATAACTCAAGGGATAATAACATCAATTCGGAAACGAGATGCGTTACACCTTAAAATAAACAAACTTAGTAAGAATAAAGATAGACATAATACAGCGGAACTAAACACATTAAAAACAAAATATAAACTATACAGAAATTATCTTTCCTCTTTGATGCAATGTACCAAAAATGATTACTACAAGAAAAAAATTGAGACTGCCAATAACAACCCACAGAAAGTATGGACAACTATAAATGAAATAATAAATCGCAAATGCAAAAGCTCTAATCTAATTAAAGAAATAAATATTGATGATAAAATATATAAGACTGAAGACAACCCTAAGTTAATTGCTAATACATTTGTAGAATACTTCACTCATGTAGGACCTAATCTCGCTAGCACCATAAAGGAAAACAATGTGATCAATAACCAAGGTAGGCCTAGGCCTATTAATATTAACACTAACAGAGTTTCTTTACCAATACCAATAATAAAGAAAATTAACAGACCAACATCTTCTATCTTCTTATCTCCAATATCCAATGAGGAGATATTAGACAACATCAATAATCTAAGGACAAACTCAGCACCAGGCTTAGATGGTGTCACAGCAAAAACACTAAAAGGAATTAGTCATCTCATTGTACAACCCCTCTCATTTATTTTTAATCTGGCACTAGAAACTGGTGAATTTCCAGAAAACCTGAAAACTGCCATAATTGTTCCAGTATATAAAGCTAAAAATCCTACAATGACTGAAAACTACAGACCTATATCATTGATCTCTAATCTAGCCAAAGTATTTGAAAAATGTCTAAAAACAAGATTGGTAAACTATTTAGAAAAACATAACCTTATTTCCCCTAACCAATTTGGATTTAGGGAAAATAAATGTACAGATGATGCTATACATGAACTAACCAAAAATCTATACTCGGCCCTTGACGATGGCAAGAAAGCCTTAGCTATTTTCCTAGACCTAGCAAAGGCATTCGACACTGTAAATCATAGTAAACTGATTCATAAAATGGAAAATGCTGGCATTCGCGGGACTCCGCTCCAGTTATTTCAAAACTATCTCACAAACAGGAATCAATTTGTGGGAAAATTGGAAATACACTTAGCGATAGTAAAATAATAACTTGTGGAGTTCCACAAGGCACAGTACTAGGACCGATTCTTTTTATTATTTACATAAATGGATTATGTGACTTATACTCCAACATAAAGATAATAACTTATGCTGATGACACAGTTATTATCGTGACTGGCTCTAACTGGGAACAAGCCTTTAACCTCGCTAATCTAGTGATGCAGAGTGTATACTCCTGGTTAAACACAAACTATCTTACTCTTAATAAAGAGAAAACAATTTACTTACCAATATCCTTAAAATGTAAAACTCAACCTGATCTAGATATGAGTGTAAAAATACATCATGCATCTTGTAGTACCCAACCTGACTGTTTGTGTACCCAAATCAAGAGAGAAAACAACACCAAATACCTTGGTATTCTCATTGATTGTCATCTTAGATGGGATATTCACTCCAAAAACATTGCAAATAAACTAAGCCAAATGACATGTTGCATCTTTTACAGACTACGAAACATTCTAACTAATCATTTAATTCGCACAATCTACCTTGCACTTGTTCAAACTACTCTACAATATGGAATTATTGGTTGGGGAGGTGGTAAAATAACTCATCTGGAGAAGATTCTTATAGCACAAAAGAGAATCCTCAAAGTTATCTTACATCAACCCATGACCTTCCCTAGTAATTTATTATACACTACCCTTAATATCTTAGATCTTAGGCAACTATATACAAAAACGGTGCTAATACATTATTCAAAAACCCCAAAACAGTACACATACAAAAACATTGACCACCCTCACTACTCAACCCGTAATCTCTGTGGAAAAATTCTGAACATACCCAGAAAAAACTCAACTACCGGCCAAAACCACTCTGAGTTTTTAGCACCAAGAATTTTTAACTCTTTACCTACAAATATTCGAAATGAAAACAGCCTTATTAAATTTAAAACAAAAATTAAAACCTGGCTACTAGAGCATGACAGACAACATTTGGAAGACCTAATTGCAATGAATAACATATTCAAAAAGTGTGGAAGTACGTAACCTAAATAGAAAAACATATAGCTACACAATATAGAAATTAGAATTAGTAGTAGTAGTAGTAGTAACTTAGTAGTAGCAGTATTAGTTTTAGAATTAGTTTTAGAATTAGTTTTAGGTCACAGTTGACATAAATTTGATTTGAGTGGAATAAATTATATTATAACTTTATTTCTAAGTTAATGTCTGATATTTTATATTATATACTTTATATTTTATATTTCATATTATTTTAAAATTAAGAGAAAATGTATATAGAATTAGGTGAAATGTTCCTATCATAAACCTGTACTTTCTTTCCTCATCTACTTATTATATTGTATCACTCACTGTATTGTATTATGGCGGCCATGTAGTATAAGTAACTATTTTTCTAACACAGCCCAAACACAAGACAATTAGTCTTAGTTGGGCTTTTCTTTCTTACTAATAACTTAATGTTCTGTGCTATGTACATGTCTGTAAACTGTAAACTGTAAGTAAGAAAATAAAATTTGATTTGATGATGATTGATGAAGTGACTATAAACCACCCCCCGTATGCTAACGCTGGGCCAACTGGAATACAAGGATGAAAGTGAAGTAGGCTACCTACACAAATATTATAGGTCGATGATTGCGGGGTAGATTATGCACAAGGCCAAGTTATTTATTATTATAATTATTATTACATAAAATAGTGCAATAAAACCAGTGCTAGTTGTAGTTGTAGTTGTAGTTGTTTTATTCACCATTATAAATTTTACATTCATTTGGGTTTCGTCATTTTAGTATAAACATACATAAATATGTATATATATACACAACATACGGTACATGAAAAGTTTATAACAATAGGCCTAATCACATTTTACAGTACAATTAAAGATGATGCAAATCAAATTGTCAAGTCTTGGGTTTAGGACCAATAGGCTAGTTGCCCAATAGTTGCTAAGCTAAAAAAAAAAAAAAAAAAAAAAAAAATTAATTAAAAATTAAAAATTAAAACATACATTCATCCCACATATATAAGTTACAATAATTTACAATTCATCACTATAACACTGACAGTAATTCAGTGAGATAAAAGGATAAAAACTCTGACAGTAATTCAAAAAGATAAAATATCTAGGCCTAGACAAGTACATTGACATTCATTCATACATTGGCATTCCTTGGCAATCCAATATGAAATGTAAGCTTACATAGTTTGATATCAGTCAATCGTAAGTCAACTTTATATAATAATAATAAGCCTTGAACACCCAAAGTCAATAACAACAATCGGTCAGGCCCAAATACAATAGGGCCTGTTCAGATTGTCAGGCTACATGGTATGCGACAAGTGGGCCTACATGCTAAATCACCTTGGGGCTTCAAAGAATTCTTCAAGACTGTAGAATGGGGTTTCAACAAAGTATTGCTTTGCTCTAGTCTTGAATATTCTGATGCTGGGGATCGATGTGAGGCTATCAGGGAGCTTATTGAATAGTTTCCTTCCCATGTAGTGGATATGCTTTTCTAATTGTTTGGTGTTGTGAGAAGGATATTGAAGTGCGTGTTTAAAGCGGGTGCTGTGTGGGTGTTTGATGCTATTTTGAAAAGAATTGGGGTTATTTTTTACGTAGCATACAGCTTTATAGATATATGCATTAAATATTGTGTGTATTTGAAGGTCTTTGAATATGTCACGACAACTTTCTCTTTTCTGCATTCGCCCTATAATCCTAACTGCCCTTTTCTGAAGAGTCAGGACTCTTTGTACTAGATATTTCGAAGCACACCCCCAGGACAGAATTCCGTATGTCATGATTGAGTGGAAGTTTGCAAAATAGGCAGTTATTAGTGTTTCCCGGTTTGCTAGAGAGGAAAATACCCGTAGGGCATATATGGAAGAGTTGAGGCGTTTACATAGGTTATCTATATGGGGTTGCCATGTTAGGCTGTGGTCAAGCGTAAGACCTAGGAGTTTGCAGCTTGTGCATGGTGAAATAAGTTTATGATTAACTGATATCGTGTTGTTGTACAGAGTGGTTGACCCGTTTCTAAGATTAAATTTTAGTATCTGAGTTTTATTGTCGTTTAAGTATAGTTTATTTGCCTGGAACCACATAGAGATTATATTGATTATTCTGTTTGCAAGTGCTGTTGTTATACTGCTATCTGGACTTGAGATAACAATGCTTGTATCATCAGCAAATAGTATCATGAATACCGGTTGCGTTCTTAGATGGGTGGTCGATTAGAGTTAATGGGTTCATTAGCTACTCACGGAGGTCAACTGGGTCATTACTAGGCTAGGCAGAGGGCTTGGGGGCTCTATACAATACCATGCAGCACTGGGGTGGTCATAAGGTGAAGTTTCTATTACTGACATTTCACGTACGTCTTCATGCTAGAAGACAACACCGACACGAGTTTCGCGTTTGGGTTGGGGTAGCACCCGACAGTATTTAGAATAGAATAGAATAGAATATTTACTGGCATCTTTGATTGCAATGATTATACATTTTTACACAATCGGTGGCTGCTCAGTACACTATAGACAAAGTATTATGTAATAATATGAATATAACTAAGTAAATTATGATAAATCTATATATGTACAAGGGTATAAGACGAAATAGAGCTAGCAGCATTGTTTACTTTTAAACAGACCTTTGAATACTCCCAGTGATTAGGAAGAGTCACCATTACTCCTTTTGGGAGAGCATTCCACTCCCTTTTGGCCCTAGCCAGAAAAGAGTATTTACCAGTGTTTGTTCTGCTAGCTACAACCCTCACTTTAAAGGCCTGGTCACCTCTTCCAACATAGTAGGCCTGATAGTCACGTGATATTTCAGTCCTCAACACTCGCGCTTTCATCCCATTCATGTCACACACACACACACACCAGTCAATAAAAAACACGTCAAAATGCCGTGTTTTGAATACTTCTTTTACATTTTTTTAAATTGCTCAATAATGTTATTGAGATATGAATCATTGAATGAATAGACATGACACTGATTCTGTATTGACTCTTGTGTCAAGTTTGATTCGTTTTCTAAATCATTCAATATATTTACCATTTAGTTGACTTATGCCTCGTGGTTTAGTTAACAATTATTACCCTACCCCTTGAATTAATGTTACATCAATTGCAACACCATTGAAATAATTCTTATTGAAATATCTACACAATTTCAATAGCACACTTTAGGGTATTAATTTGTTTGAAAATAAACCAACCTGGAACGAATTATACCAACTATTTAATACGCCATCTTGACCCAAATATGTACGTTTTCACTCTTCCAACCATTAGAAGAACGTACATGTGAAAGTTTGAAAACAGCATGTATACGCTTCGAAACTGGGTTTGCCTCGGTTCAAGTCAAAACCATTTTTCTTGGGTTTGACTTCAAAACTATTTTCAAAACCGTCACGTATAAACACACTAACTAAAAATGTTTTTCAAACGTTTTGGTTTGAAACCAGTTCATGTGTACGAATGTCGAAACAGTCGAATTTAGTTTTGATTCAAGTCAAAACATTTTCAAACCTGCATGTAACCTTAGTTGCATGTGTACCCAACCCTATTTTTGTAAATATTTGCAGGTAGTTTACTTTAGTGATATAGCGTTCATTTATACTATAATCGTGCATTCAATATAAACTAACATGCTTTTGTGGTGAAATTAAGTAGATATTTTAGTTTTTGTGACGTCCAATAGTGGTAAAGAGTAGGTGAAAATATAAAAGTATAATTCATTTTAGTATTTATTCCCTGATATATCATCTTTGGACTGAGATTTTACCACGAGCCTGCGGGCTACAATAAAGCATTCAGTGGTCGGTATTTGTGCTGGGTAAAGATAGCTTTTATTTGTTTTCTTCAAAACCGGTGAATAAATAATGAAATTTGAGTTTTCAGCAGTGTGTTTTTCGTTTGAACCAAATGCATGTCTCTATTGAGGGTTACTTGAGGTCATTTCACAGTTTTGCCTACGCATTGCACATTGGTATTAATAATTGACAAGATTGTCATGCAACGCATAGGAAGACTGCTATAAACCATATCGATTAGTTTCCACCGATCAATAAGGGGAGTGCCTTACACATCACACTCCTGTTGTCATGACAACAATCAAATCAAACGTGACAAAACAATTTTACCTTTAGGAAGCGCGTAGGGAATTCACACGAATTATCACCCGCACAATTCTGAACAATCGGAAGAAATTGATTTTACCTAAAATAGACGTGGACAAGCAAGGTCGAGGTGTTATTAATTATTAGGGGGTTGAGTCACGCACGCGGGGGGGGGGGGGGGGACAATTAGGGGAAGGTTCTACCTTTCACGAGTTTCGCCGTAACAATGAGATAAATTACCCATTGTCGGAAAACTTGCAAAAAAAAATTGAATACGACCTAGAATGAAATCATATTTTAGACACCAAGAAATTTTGCACCTGTTAGTGAACGGATTTCGTGGAACATTTAATAAATTGAAAAAATGTTGACACCTTTTATTAATTTTATAAATGTAGCTTTATTGTGTCCCTCAGAGCTGCCCTTGCCATTATGTGGATATATTTCCGAAGAGGGAACGTTATGTTCGTTAGAGCGTCTTTATCGTTTCTTCCCTCTCAATTTTCTTCATAATTTATTTATGCCAATTACCCACTCATCGCTTCCATTAAGGTTGGAGCATCCATCAATGAATTGAACAAGAAGCGTTGAAATACGCAACATAACAAAAGTAACAATATCATGATTCAATGGTTCTCTGAGACCTTACCTACACCCTATTATCATCCTCTCTGGTCAAAACATGTATCCATAAAATATAATCAAATACACATTAAACGAGTGTTTCCAAAAGATGAAATCGAGAAATAACGTTTCACTAATTTTACAATATTTATTCCTCAATCAAAACTCAATGATCAAAACGTCAAGTTTTCTATTTGAAAATAAAGAATTTAAAATTATTTACTATAACCAAAGTCAATATGCAACTTTAACTTTATAGAGTTCTCGTAATGAACCAAAATTCAATGGCCAAGCAATTTTTTTTTTATGTTTTTGAGTAGGCCTACACAAATTTTACTTTTTTAAACCACGAAAATGGTTGGCTTGGCGCTCGTCAACAGGCGAAATGATCTTACTTCTTTTCAATGCGAAACTAGGGAGAAAGAATGAAAAGCTTGCTTCACAGCCGAAGACTTTTGAAGGGGGAATTTGGGCTGCCGTTTTTTTTTTAATTATTATTTTGTATTTGTGGGGTGGTAACTTACTATCATATAATGTGTACTATGCATCAATGGACTGAAATAACAATACTCTATGCACGGTGTAGGTATAGACCATGGTACAAGAATATTATTGGATCATGGGTATAGACTGTACTCACGGCAGATACAGACTGTATGCTCGTCCCCGCAAGCCAGCTCCACAATGGGGTCGTTGCGTATGTAGAACTGCGAGGGAACATTCTCTGCGAATCTGCTCTGGCCGAATGTAAACACTCCTCCGGTATCTGTTAAGAAGAAGAACAGATAATAATAAAGTATCTTGCATCTCGACGGACTCTATTCACTATATTGACTGAGAGTCTACCCAGTAAGTTTAAATCTGATTTTCAGTGGGGGACTTAAATTAAAATGAGATTAAACCAACGTTGTCGTCGCCGACGCCATCGATGAGCGAACAATGGCCAACCAGAGTTTGGTAAGCGGGGATTGAACTCGGGTCTCCCGCTTGAGGGTGCCGGTGCTGCGCTATACTATTATCGCACAAATTTCACAACTTACACATTAATAAAATATAATAACATTTCGCATCACTTTGATACATTTGGCAAGTGTTTTTTTTTTTTTTTTTTTAGTAATACCATGTGGCGAAACAATTTGTTTTAAGTGTGGAATTCAGGTAAGTTTGTGTGAAATTATCTCATGTAAGATAATATTTTTTATGGTCTTTCACGGAGACCAGATGGAATTAGGACAGTGTTACAATTGATTTTTATAAGTTATTATCATAATGGTTGTACGTTATACGATGTCAGCCGGGATTGGTGAGAAACATGAGGTTGAAACTGTTTAACTAGGCGTTTGAACAAGTGCAGTAAAAGGTTTAGCTAGGGTATTAGGCACTTTGATATTGATTTTTCATATTGTTTATGATGTATGTCCTGGAAATGTGAATATGCTACCTGGAGAACGGAGGGGGGGGGGGGGGATACGAGGCTGCCCCCACCATTTATCTACACACGATCTGGTAGGGATCGTTCACATTTCAGACAGTCAATACTATAGAGTATAGACTATAGTACTATAGAAACCTATTTTCTAGGCCAAAATATTGAAAAATATAGTTAGGCCCTAAGCCTATAGCCTATCATCGTGTGGTAGGCTCTAGCCCAACTCTAGCCCTTCGTTGCCTCGTTAAATGTCAAAACTGGGTGCAAATATGTTTGTTTGTCCAACTGGGCGTAACGTGTACTTATTACTCCTATTTCCGGTTTTATGACGTACATCCGGACGATTCCAGGAGTAAATATGTGAACCTGGTACAGGACAAACAAACAAAGCTATTAATACATTGTTGTTATAATGTTACTATTTCAAATATTTACTTAACTATAGATCATTGTTGTGTCTGCATCTATGTAAGTAGATTTATTTAGTTATCCTCCTTTGTAAACCAGTTTTTTTAACTGAATAGGATAGATGTTAAATAAATAAATAAATAAATAAATAAATAAATACACCCCGTACGACAACCATCAGAGATTGAAAGCAATCAGACCCACTACGTGATACTGATATTTCGTCAACATCTCGAGCAGAAACATAAATTTGTGTTTACTCAGTTAACATTGGGCAATTAATCTCAATTATCTTATTATGGTTACACGTAATTGTGTGATTATATCATTCATCATAATTAAGTATTTAAACATAAACGGCGATTGTAATTTGTAAGACTAAGTTTACGAATCGTTTATTTTGTGACTTTTCTTTTAACCTCAAACTTCTGACCAAAACTTCTTATCAAGGCTAACTATCTAAAACAAACTTTTCTCCAGACCGTTCTGATAAAAAGCTAATAATGTCGTAGAGTAAACAGATATTATATACACGATACGTCCAATTATGTAACAAACTTACTTAAGTTGGAATGTTGAATGGGATGTGCCCTATAAGAGGTGCAAAGTGAGAAGGGGATTAAAAAACTGATGACTTATGTGTTGATATCACGACATTTTAACTGCTGTACAACAGTGTAATAGTAGAATGGGCTATCATTTACCCATAATCCTGACAAATCATAAGTAATTTTAAAAAGTTGAATAAATATAAGCTCTAAATAAAAAATAATATAATAAATAAAATGAAGTATATTATGCAATGGGCAACACGTTGATATCACAAAATATATTCTAGTTGTTTTTAACTTTCGTGAATTTTATTTATTTATCTCGGTAGGAATCACTTAGATATTGTATAACATGGAATTATCTCATGTACACTCGCGGACCGAAGATTTTAGATTTTATACAATTATCTTGGACGTGCGCGTTTAAGACATTCTCCTCACGACACGCCCTCGCACCTCAACAATCATAACACGACGAATACGATGCACTTGACGATTCACGTTAGTGTTTTCGGAGCTCTTCTCATCTACATCAGACGTGTGTCTGACAACGACGAATACGATGCATTCTGTTATTGATGCCAGTTTTCGTCACTCCTCTAATCTTCAACGTACGTTTTTCTGATATAGCCCTCGCGGGATCACGCTGTACACAGGGGGTCATACCATAGACATCCCATATAATTGGCTAGACTAGCAGTCAGCGGTCCACTTCCGGTACAATGGGAAGCCATCTTGAATGGGTGAGTTTGCATGTTAATTATAGATGGGAGCGATTAATCGAAAAAATATTTTTAAAGATGGCCGCCAGTTTGACGGGTGAGCATATTAGAATTTGACACCAAATGATTACTAAATTCCCTTATGCGATAACTTTGCATTGTTTCTGTTTGTACAATACCACGCTGCACAAGCTAAAACCATATCAAACAATCCAGGAAAGTAGTTTATTGCATTAAAAAAAGCATAAATTTAAAACGTCAAACCGCCATCTTGAATGGGTGGGATTGACGCTTCAATTCGGTATGCTCGCACCTGTGCGGAGGTTATGGAGACTGCGTGTCTAGCCTACTATAGGTATTAAGATATCTATGGGACATACCCTCTTGCATAAACCAACCGTGTCTGAGATAATCTCCTTTGTCATTTTTCGAATCCCCTCTTATCTTCATCAGGCGTCTTTCTGACAGTGACAGCGCTATAGCATGCATTCGGTTACAATGCTAGTTTTCGTCGCCCCTCTTATCTTCATCAGGCGTCTTTCTGACAGTGACAGCGCTATAGCATGCATTCGGATAATGATGCCCCTAATCGGAGGGGTTGGCTGTACTTGTATTGTTCGCGTGAGAGTTTAACGTAGTTAGATCAATAGTCGCCTAGTTTCTACTTTCTACTAGTATCACCCTACATTACACCTCAAACACTGCACTCTATGTATTAGGTTATATGATGGCCCGGACTCGCAACAACAACTAACATTATCCACTTACCTCATTTCACGAATCAATTTCATTGATTTAATTTCAATTACAAACCTAATTAGCTTCAGAGGACACACAAGAATAACTAATGTTAAGTTTGTGTTTGCTGTTCATTATTGTATGGTTTTGTAACAAAAGCGATGTGTGGAGTGGTTCTTATTATTCTTGTATGTTTAAATTAAAACAAGATAAACATTTATTTCAACTAATCTTATACCGAATTAATTTTATATGAGTGTCTCTGTCCGTCCGTCCGTCTGTCTTTCTGTCTGTCTGTCTGTCTTTCTGTCTGTCTGTCTATCTGTATTTATGTCTGTCTGTCTGTCGTTCTGTCTGTCTGTCTTTCTGTCTGTCTGTATTTCTGTCTGTCTGTCTGTCTTTCTGTCTGTCTGTCTGTCTTTCTGTCCGTCCGTCTGTCTTTCTGTCTGTCTGTCCATCTGTGCGCGTGTCACATCTCACGATAAAACTGAACACGACCTAAGATGATCACCCGTTTTTTTTTTTTTATATTAACAGTGTTACGGGTGGGTGTGACTTACATTTTCCGTACCCGGCACCTCCACCAACAATTTAAATTTTCCCTATAATTCTCACTCTTGTGAGATTATTTATTTATTTATTTATTTTACGTCTCTTCTATTCAGTTATAAACACTGAATAAAATCTATTCATTTGAATGGAATGAAATAGATGATAACAACATTAATTTCCTTTTTATCATTTTTCTCTCGTGTTGCGTTATTGCTGATTTATGATAAGAATATCGACGCCAAGCTCTAGACACATTTCTTTTCACGTCTATAACTACGAACAAAAATAACTAAAGCAAACACATTTAAAACACGCAAGAGTGCTAAATAAAAAATACCAGCATGCGATTGCCCGTATGTATTCATTTACTTTGTAGTTCGCCCACACGCCGGTATAGCAGACATCTGATTGACTTTGCTGTGTACGTGCATGTGTTTTGCTCTTGAACTTGCTGTTATGCTATCGCTTTGAATGCGTTGAACGCTGTTTGTGGCGTGTGCACATGCAACTGTAGCAGGTTCTGTGTATTCAGTGTGGGATAATACATTACATCGTGTACGTATAGAGTAGGTTCGAAATCAAAATCTGTTTTCACTAATGTTATCGATCGTGTCTCTATCTAGATTTTAGATTTGTAATCTGGTCGCCGGTTGGAAGGGTGGACGCGTGCAAGGGGGGCCGGTTCGAGAACGAGAACATTGCATTCATTGCATCTTTATGTGCCCAAATCGTTCTTTTCATCCATGCTTTATAGATAAATAAATTCGTATTAAGAGTCTACCCATTCAGTTACATAACTGATTTTTAGTGGGGGATATTAAATTTAATACCAACCAAGCCAACCCTGCAGGCGCCGACACCATCGACGAGCGAACGAACAATGACTAACTAGTGATTAAGTAACACCGATTAATCAAGTTGGACACGACTGTGACTGAGACTGTTTTTTTTTTTTAGAAATGTTATAACGTCATATCCTGTCAAAGGCCCCTTTCGAAAAACATTCTCTCGTTTAGTTGGGGCTAAAACCAACTTTTAATTTTCTAAACTTGATTTAAATTTGATCGCCGACAGCGGTGGTTGGAGCGCAACCTGTGGGACTCTGAATTTAGGGAGGTTACTTATACGGTTCGATACTTGTCACCGGCAATCCTGACTAAAAGTGTTTTCCGATGTATTCTTAATGCAAGGGATTGAGTCCTCTTAAACATCCTTAGGTTATTCCCTTCACAATAATTGCCCTAAACCCAAAATACCAACCTTCATAGAAATTAAAAATTAAATTGTAATATTTTGTAAAATTGGTTTAATTTTTAACACTTTATGTAGGCTACGTGCCGGTACCGGGTTTCCCCTCCTCCCCTCTATTCATACTTCATTTTCATCTATCACCACTCATCGTCTCGAATAAGCAATATCCAATCAATGAGGAAACATCACTTTTCTGTCCGTCCGTCCGTCCGTCTCCGTCCGTCCGTCCGTGCATGTGTCTCGAACATGACCTGTGATTGACATGAGTTTTTTTGTTCTAATTGCCCCTCAAGAAGGATGACACGACATGTTTTGGTGACTCTGTGAGTAATGGGGGAGTGGCTAGCTCCGCAAAAGTTCGGAAATCTTTGACCCGGCACCTCCACCAAAACATAAACGTATAGGCGAATTATTATATTTTGCATTCTTCTTCGACTATGGTTGAGTTAAGTCAGCACAGGCCTGTGCGTCTTGGGTCAGTGTTGCCAACTTGGTGGATTTGTCGCTAAATAGAGGGGCCTAAATAAAGTGCATTTGGCGACAATATTTTAATTTCGGGATTGTCGACTTTTTATATTCCACATATTGGTTACAAAATATCGAATATTTTACTATTTTCAGTAAAATGGACATAAAAGGCATAATTGTAGTTTTGTTTTAAGGTTGCCAATAAATATTAGCCTACTTACGAGTTTTATTTTGTAAAAAAAAGTTATTAAATAAAAATATATTATTAAAAAATACTTTTGACAAAATTTTGTGGAGTTTGCAATTTTCAACGTTGGCAACACTGGTCTTGGTGGAATAAGACAGACACATTACCAATACACTTGCGCAGTGTGTTTTCATCCATACTTTCTCTAGTTAGAGTTTCAGGGGATTCCCCAGTAGATTAGTTTTAAGAACAAGCGTTCTCATCGTTAGTGCTGCGAGGTTGGGGGCGTTATTTACATTAAAATAATAAAACTGTTAGTGTGTGTGTGTGGGGGGGGGGTAATTTGGCATTCCCCGTAGCCGTGACCAAGGGTGTTTTCGTGAGCAAACATGTTATGTTCATCGCGGAAATTAATAACGGTGTTTGGAATGTACTGCGTGACATTTTAGATTTATATACTATAATAATTTCTTACTTTCTTGTGAAAAATCTGCCAAGGGAGAGCAATACACGCCCCTCTTCAGATGTCTAACTAAGTATATTGGATTTAGGGCAATTGTTAGGGGAATGCCCAAGGGTTGTTTAAGAGGACTCAATCCTTTGCATTCACATTTACGACTAAAGAAACCCTTGGAAAGCGTTCAGTTAGGATTTCTGTTTGCGACAGATTCGAGCTCGGGACCTCTCGAATCAGAGTCTTATGCTTTACGTTTTACGATTTACGCTGCTTTACGCTTTACGCTTGAGCTACATCTGTTATATTCATCGGGTTGTGGCCTCTATATCAAAGATAGCCGAACCTAGGTGGGTGTAAAACTTTTTTTTAAACTAGGAAAACGCTTAAGTCCCGCCGCGTTGTTGGATGAGCGTAATTGGTGCATTGAGCAGCCATGTGTTATGCGGATTTTCTGTTGTTCTGTGGAAAAATCATTACTAAGTTGAATTTTTTTAAATTAATTGTAATTGTTAAAAAAAGAAAAAATCGTAAAATTGCGATTTTTATAAGAAATGATTTTCGATTGCGCTCAAATTTAACACTTATCTATTAATTCATAAAATAAGGGTTCTGTGAAAAAATCATTACAATCGGATAAAGCATGTAGGTGTTATAAGTCGAAGAAATTTTTAAAAAATCGAAAAAAATCGTAAAATTGCGATTTTCATGAGAAATATTTTTCCGATTGCGCTCAAAAACGTGGCAGTTCTAAGTTCAGAGATTTCGAAGGCCTCCAGAAAATTTCATATCAATTGGAGTATCGGTTTAGCCGGAATCGTGTGGACAAACAGACAAAAATACAGAAAAAAAAACAAAACATTCCGGATTTTTTTCTCCAGTGTAGTGAAATGGAATCTTCGCTTCGCTCGCTTCGCTCGCTACGCTCATCCAATTACCAATTTGAATAAACTCCTGATCTAAAATTTGATTTAAAATCAAATAACCTTTTATCTCCGACAAGACGACCAGTCAAAGGTTCTGAGTGGGGGTCACTATAGTAGATCAACAACATAATGTTTAATGTAGGCAGTTTCGTGGAAACCTGGTACCCGTATCCTCAATAACTTATACTGTTATGAGATGGCACGAGGCCTGGTTGACACAGTGACCCTGAAGCCAGCACAGGTATCATAACAGCTAGATTTCATTATTGATGTGGGGGCCAAGTACTTGTCTGTCTATATAGTACTTACTCATTTGTCTAAATTCAATGTCGCAAAACACTAAAAATAAAATATTCGTTTCCCTGGTCGATGGTTGGTGATGTTATTATGCTCCAGATCAACAGTAAAAAGTTCAGTGTTAAATAAACCGACAGTGTTGGCTCGAGCGTTAAACGCGCGACTTTGATTCGGAAAGACTCGGGTTCAAATCCCGTCGAGACCGGCAATCCTGACTGATGTTTATCCGAGGTTTTCCTTATAGTCGTTATGCGAATGCAAGGGATTGAGTCCTCTTAAACAGCCCTTCACAATTGTCCTATCCGCAACATACCTAGTTTGACACCTGAAGAGGGGCATGAAATGCACCCTGAGCAGGCTTCCCACAAAAGTTATTTATTTTTATTTACTATAATTCAGAAATTAAAAAAGTCCGCCCCAACCGGGAATAGAACCACGGATCTCCCGAATTCCAGACAGGCGTCTTAACCACTAGACGTTAAGACGTTAAGACGCCTGTCTGGAATGCGGGAGATCCGTGGTTCGATTCTCGGTTGGGGCGGACTTTTTTAATTTCTGAATTATAGTAAATAATAACAGTTACACCTACGGGAGTGTTTCTCGACCATCCAAATCGGGAAAAAGTTATTTATTTGTTTGTTTTATCTGAATAATAGACGTTTAATAAATAAATATAGATACACAAATAATTTAGTTGGTCGTTGCATTTGGTCGGCGATCCTGACTATCCTGATCCTGAGTATTTTACTCAAGCTGTTGTTTTTGTCAGATGATGTGCAATGAAATAAACTGTGATCTCTTCCCAATTCTACAACAAATATCTAGTTCACGGCTTTAATGTAGGATTATGATAGTATCAATATTCAACCGAAGAGAGGCAATTTTACCACGAGTGTGAAATATTAGGTAATACTATTATGCTAACAACACCTCAACACTCTGCCCCTTTTAGTAGGTAAAACTATTAACATATTAGCGGTTTCCATACTCTAGTCTATAGTGATTGCTATTTATCTGAATTAAAACACGATTGTGCGTGTCCCTTGGGTATAAATAAAGATGCAAATCCAAGCTGAAGAGTTATCTTAAGTGTATGGTATGGTAATAAAATGGTAATAGAGCAATTAAATTTAAAAATAACGAGTCATTAGAACCACCATGAGGGTGCATCCAAGAATCCAAGAACTCCTTCCAATCCTTATTTTTTAAACCTAAATAGTAGTTACCATTTTGCCAGTGGTATACAAAATTTACCAACATTTAAAAAAATGTAGGCCCTACACAGTTAAATCTGTCAGTTTATCATACTTGTAACCCGGGTAAAAAGCTGCTTTGCTTTTTTCGGAATTGGTTGATTTTTTCCTTATTAAATTCTAATGATTAGAAGGATTTTTGTAATGGTTAAAAAATCAAATTGTGTAAATTGTGTACAAAAACACAAACTACGAAAATTTCTGGGATGTCCCGGATATTTTGTTAGCCTGTTGTAGATTCAATTATTTAAACATGAAAAAATGGTGAAAAATCTTATTTTTGAAAATAAATTAAAATTTTGGATTTTCTTTCAACTTTGATGTCAATTTGGAATCCAGCAGTTTATTCCTAAAAGATCAAGGATATAGATCTAAAAACATTCTAAAATTCTTTTAAAAAACACGAAATTCATATGTCTTTTGCTCTATAGAGACTTAAAAACCCATACTACTCACTCTTTCATCACGAGAACAAACAGCTACTGAGATATATTTACAACATAAACACAGCTACTAAATCAACTAAATTCTAACTACATACAGATTAATTATTAATGAATTACCAGAAGAAATCAAACGACTTCATTATTGACAATTTTAAACTAATAGTAACAATGTACTCGGTAAAACCTATACACTTCTGTAAACGATTACTTAGAGGAGGGAACGAGAACAAAGTATTACCCGATCAAGACCTAATAACTTACAAATCAAATGTGTAAATAAAACACGAAGTAGCTTTATATATTCTTCTTAATCGTGTCTCCTATGCTTTAGGTATATGAATTAGTTAGGTATCTCATTAGCATTCTAATAACATTTTTTGTAAACTAGTTGTATTTTAGATAATAAGACCATATTCTCTCGAAAGGAGACATGCTTGAAAAGCTTAATCAAATATGTTCAACTGTACTATCTACGGCTGAATGAAGAACCTTATACCATGCTTGCTGTTTGCTTATACATTCTCACAACGCGTTGTAAGTGCTTGAAATACCCGCGTATGTTACTTTGTTTTCGTCCTGTCAACACATTCATCGTCACACTGTTTAACTTATTGATTTTGTCTAGTGATATAAAACAGTCTTACAATTAAAAAAATACATTCACATGAATCAATAAAATATTGCGTGATACTGGCAGTGAATTCACACCCGGAATAATTTATCAAAGTACTTACCAAAAGTATCCGATTCTTTATCGCCTGCCATTTTGAAACAAAACTATCAGTCAGCAGAACTCGGACCGTCGGAATAGAAAAAAATAGACCAAACACTTTGAATCTACAATATTAACTATTATAAAACTGTTGTTTTCCCCTCATCTGCAGGTGGTTGATAACGTGGACATTATCGCGGGAGTGTTGTGAAAATACCGCGCTTCATTGTCAAAGGAGCGTCAGAAACTGTCTGGAGTTTGAAGGAATTTGAATTTCCTGTAAATGTGTGGGCAGGCAACTGCTCATTTCTGCCGCCGGCGAGCGAGAGCGCCACCTACTTACTACTTGTTCACCACAGCCTGCTTGAATGCCGAACGCCGCCAAGGGCAAGAAGGCTGTGTTGCCTCCCAGCCCAGCTGACAAGAAGGTCCGCTTGTTGTTTATCATCTAGTAATTAGTATTGATTATAGTTGTTTATTTATTTTAATACTGTTACTAGAATGCTCTAGAGAATAATTAGGTGAGTTGATTATCTACTTACGTAAAACATACGTATATACGTTCAGATCACGTTCTCTTGTAGATCGTCGCAAGTTGCACTAGGGCGACCTAACCTCAAATATGGACCAAACTGAAGAAATTGATAGTGGCCTCAAACAGGCGGATTCGAAGGTTGAAGATTCTCCACCACCAGTAGAATTAAATGTTGGAGATATTCCAGAAAAAACAATTGGTGATTCTGAGATAGCAAATAATGATGACAATGGTAACTCACAAGAGTCAAGCCAGTCAGGTGATGCCAATGGAAACTCACAGGAGTCAAGTCAGTCAGGTGACTTGCCAGTGGAAGACTGCCCCAAAGAAAATCAAGAGAAAGCCATGGACCCAAGTGCTTCTACAAGTTCTCCAAAGATAAGTTCAAGTGTTGATACCGGTACCGCAAGCGGCTCGCAAGAAAAACACGATGCTGATCCTGAACTAGCGCCCAGTGTTGATAGTTCTGCGAGCGGAGAGATGGATCCGTCTACGTTGCACTATGAGGGGGAGACTTGCATTTACACCGATCCAACTTCGAAATATCAGTATGTGTGGGATAAAACGAAAAACGAATGGGTTGCCAGGACGAGTGAGTCTTCTTACAGTTATGAAGATGATACACATACGTACACTGATCCAACAGATGGGACTGTTTACATCTGGGACAAGGACAAGAATGCGTGGTTCCCAAAGGTTAGTGCCTAAGGCTGGCCCTTGATGTTTATTTTTAATTTCTTAGAATCTAGCTTGACTTCTAGGCCTAGCCTATGCATCATTCTTGCCTCTGCCTAGGGCAAGGAATTGTAGAAATTATTAGGTTATGTTGGTAGTGGTATAGGGCAGATGGCTTATCAATTAGCCTATATCCAGGCCTTACTATGGTAGATTGTAAATGTTCAAGTTATGAGATCAATTGGATAGGTTTATGAATCTAGGTTTAAAATTTCTTTTCCTTAAAGCTAGATTGATCAATTATTTATTTAACATTAAACATAACAATTTCTTCCGGATGCAAATCCACCCGTCGGCAACCAATAAGTCCCCCAGACCTAACTAATGCACTCCCCCAAATGCAATCTAAATTCTTCAAAGACCCACTAGGCTATAGCTACAACATCCCCAGACAATTCATTCAAACCACTTCCTAACAGTTCTTTTCAAGAACTGCCCAAATCAGTTAACTTAGGCCTACTACATTCCGCTGGAATTTCCATGAATGATCCCCCCTACCTCTGTAAAGCCCTCTTGCTGCCTATTGCAGATTTCCCATAAACAGTAAATACCCTGTAGGCAACTTATTGCACAACCTACCCTCCCTCCTCTTTCCCCCAACTCAACACCTCTAACATGGCAGTGACACAGACAGCGACAATGGTTTTGGTTTGTATGAAAGAGTTGTAAACCCATTGCCTAGAAATGTTTTTGAATTCAAAGAGCATAAGAAAATACCAAGGTGGGCCTAGTAGCCCCTACCTACTTAAAACTTTTCTCAGTGTCCTGCATTTGTGCAGAATATGAGGTTATTGTTGTAAAATGTTTGGTAACCGAGTTGACGAACTCAAAACTGAACTTAATAAACTTAATCTTATCTTATCTAATGAAAACCCGTTGACGTGGCATTACAGATTGACGACGACTTCTTGGCAATCTATCAAATGAACTACGGTTTCACCGATCCTAAGGTAGCGGCTGAAGAGGCAGCCAAAGCTCAGAAAGCAAAAGAAGAGAAAGAGAAGTTGGAGTTGGAAAAAGCACTGAAACGAAAAGCGGAACCTCAACCAGCCAGTAAGCTTTGACACTTTAAACTGGGTGTTGTATTCACTGTCAGGTGAAGGTATCGCACAAAGCACTGGGTGTACAACCCTTGAAAATTGTGTAACAAATCAACTCGCACCCGTCTTTTAGTACTCGCTCCTAGCGGGAAGGTACTTTCGGTGGGAAGGCAAGGGGGGTTTGGGGGGCGGAGCCCCCCAACAACAGCGCCGCAGGCGAAAAAGTTTGAGGTCAGGTTTTATTAAAGAGCGTTTGGTGCGTTTTAGGAGAACATAGCCGGCTTAATTCAGTACTAAAAACTTCAGTATTTATACCGTGAAAAATCGTAAACCACTTGCAGATAAGATAAGATAAGAACACTGATGGTACAAATCATATGCGCCGCATCAACAAAATGCCCAATGACTTATGTTCGCGATCGCGTCTTACAATAATGTGTCTGGCTGTTTACTAGGGATGACGAAACCCGACTTTTTTACGACCCGGGTACCCGTCCACATTACCCGTGGGTTACCCGGGTAGTAAAACAAAAAAATCGTGTGGGGTGTCTAATGAACTGTGAAGAAACGCGCTCATCAATTATCGTAATATCTCAGACGTAATGCTGTTCTATAAACAATGACGTGCCGATGAAGTAGTATTTCATAATCACGAAAGAGGAACAGCAGCGGGCCGTTAAGATAACACTCACTGTTCGGTTGCATCTGCTTTATAACTTGTCACAGTCAAGTCAAGGTCACGACTCACGATGCGTTGGCTCGGGGCGCGGGAAGGGGGGGACTGGAGCCCGAACGAGAGTAAACAAGATAAGATTTATCACCATGGGTGATAGCTTTTAAGTTTTGACTTCTAGCAGATTGAAAACATAAGTGATGTTGTGGTAATTATTTACGCGGTATAATCTCTGGAAGATCGCACAAGTGGTTAGGCAGGAGGGGGTGGGGGGGCATACTCAGCACACTGCCACAAGTCGGCGGCATGAATCGGCGCTCGATTCAAATTCTCGCAAAAACGATATTTTGAAGCACGTCCATAAAAGTTACTCGCAAGAGCCAAATTGTCACTCGCAAAATGCGAGCGTGCGAGTGGGATTTTCAAGGGTTGCTGGGTGTAGTGCACAGAGCGTGACCCAACGTACGAATATACTCTGGGAACTTTAAAGTTTATTGAGCTTAGTTTAACGCACTGAAACTCCTACTTCCCTGTCCCCTGAGACCCTGCCCACATGTGGCTGGTTCTAATACTATTTTCTATTCTTGGTTAAATTTATTCATGAAGAGTGAAAAAGTTCAATTGTTTCATGTAGGACATACTTATATCTGACTACTTAGTAAGGCATACCCGGCTACTAGTTACCAGTAGGCTACCTTCCTAAGGCCCGTTTCCACCAAATGGATGCTAAACTCGAGTTTAACTAAGCTCCGCTTATCTGTAAACTTCAGTTTAAACCATGACCCATTCCACCACATTTTATTCACCTCCGTTTAGCTAAGCGGAGTTTATTTTGTAAGGATGTCTGTGATTGGTTCTCAAAAATCACGTGATTTTGTCTCCACGGTCAGCTGTTGAACAAGACAGTGACGACACACTGACAACATAACCTATGAAAAATGAAAATACGTTCGCGTGGTACTAACTACTCGGAGAGTGAGACAATCTTGCTGTTACAAGTTGTTGAACAGTATAAACACGTATAAAGACGTAAATAAAACCGATTCCACATCGTCACATCGTCAAAATCACAGCTTGTTATATGTGGAATCGAATATCGTACTGGCTGTGAGTCCAGTTTAAGTTGTTAAACCGCACCCCAGGTAGGGTTTAGTTTAAGCTCGGTTTAAACTCGAGTTTAGTTCTGGTGGAACGCATTTTCAAGCTAACCGAGGTTTAACAAAATTAAACTCGAGTTTAAGACTTGGTGGAATCGGGCCTAAGTAGGACTAAAGGGTCATTCAAACCAAATTATTTTGCTATAAAGTATAACTTATTAAACTTTTACCAAGGCTTTATGTTGGTGTTCATTGAACAACTTAGTAGGGAAAATATTGGCCAATCAAATATGTTCTCAAGAAACATTTGGTGTGACAATATCAGACTTGTAGCTAAACATTGAACTCTTCTTCTTTAGGCCTAGATATGCATGCCCACAAATACTTGTAACTGACATTATTCATGTCATCATGTGTTTTCTAGTTAGCCAATTGGTAGAGAGATAGGACTCCTGTTCACTCCGATCCATGCCATTTACATGCACTGATTGCACATAAAGTTTGAACTAGATTGCATGAGTATTGACTATTGAGTGCACAATACTTGGTGAGTTCTATAACGTCACAGTGACATTTCAGTGCAACCTTTTTTTTTACATTATTACACATACATACATACATAGGCTACATTATTAGTGCCAGTGCATGCCAACAGAAAACGCCATAAGTAAAACAATATTTATGGCTAGGGACCCTGAGAGATAGCAAATAAAACGTTCAAATTTTGTTATAAAAAAGCACTGCAATCACTATTCACTACCCTTCAGCAAAATGAACACGTATTACACATAAACAATTATTTAGGGCTTCATTTTGTAGGAGCTATGTATCCGTTTTATTTTATTACTAAACTGACAAAAAAACCCATATATGTACTATATGTATGTATCAATTGGTAAATAAACTACTCTACTCTACTCTACTCTAGGCCATATAAAGTTAGGCCTAACTTTATTTGAATTAGCTGTTCGATAATAATATTTTCAACCGTCATGGTGCCAAATATACGTTAAATCAGAAATGTTGATTTCAATGACCAATTTTCAAATTAATTGCATATTTTGGAGCTAAAACTTAGAGAAATTGAGAAAAGTTCCCAATTTTGCTCTAATTTAGCATAAAAACGTGATTATTGCCTTATTTTGCTACTTAATAATAAAACAGTCATATTTAGCATCATTTAGTGAAAAAAGGCATTCACAAAATTTCAGGGTCCCTATTTATGATGCCTTACTAAAGTTTTACGATGCTCCTTCAGCCTGGTTCGAGATGGAAGACACGCACAACACCAAGGTCTACGTGAGCAACCTGCCGCTGGACATGACCGAACAAGAGTTCGTCGACCTGATGCAGAAGTGCGGGATGGTGATGCGAGACGTGGACACCAACAAGATGAAGGTGAAGCTGTACACGGAGCCTGGAGACCCGACCAAGTTCAAGGGGGACGCGCTCTGTACCTACATCAGGGTGAGTGAGAGATACGCTTTCTATTTGGGTCGTAGGTCCGAGTTTAGCAAACAAACATTGCGGTGAAATGTCCTGACACGATTACACACTTAGTGATGCGAGGATAATTTAAACGCCTGCCTCGCCAAGTTTCTACCGGGGCCCGTTTTATACGCATATATTTAAGATTCTACGACAGTCTATTTCCGCGAAGCCCGAATCGACGTATTAGCCGTCTCCCGTGCACTGGATGTATTGCGCAATGTGTGAGTTGTGTTGTCATCTGTCGACTCTACCGACGAGCGGCCTGTCTCCCGCTCCCTAGCAAACAGACCTG